>APFE031476647.1:53349-92954 GCA_000404065.3 Pinus taeda | reverse complement strand
ATATATATATATTTTGGCGATTCTTAGGGTAAAATAATTTCATTTTATAAAATTTTGGCGACTCATTTTTACAAAAAAATGTAAATTAGAAAACCTTTTTTTGGAAAAAAGTATAGAAAATTAGCCCATGGGTGATTATTAGCCCCTAAAATTTTCCCTATTGTTTCTTATATCTCTTTTGTACCTTCAAACCAAGTAAAATTTTGGACAAGTATCCATCCAATGATAGTGCATGGATCACTGCAACTTAATATTTATGCCATGGAAATCTTCTAAATGAAATAAAATGGTGAAGTTGCTTGCATAAACCTGAAACTCAAATGAACCTTCAAATTTGAAAGAAAATAAAGAAGAATGGAACTTATCTTTTGGTTTGAAGCAACACATGCCTCTTGCTATTTGTCTCCCTATTGGAATACTTAGCACACACATGAAAATGCATGCCAGGGAGCTTAGAAAGAAGAAATGTCAACAACAACTCTCCTCCAACATTGGGTTGTTCCCAACAAACCTCTTATCAAAATGATGATCTTGGAAATTGCCCAATCAATAATGGCATCCAACTTGCAGAGGCTTGCCTCCAACTTACCTCCTCCAATATCATGGCCCAAATGCATCAAAGAAGTGAAACCCAACTTGTACTTTGATATCTTCAAAACATCAAACAATTTTCCTTCATAGATGACATGTGCATAAGAATACTTTCTAAACATTTTTATGTCACCAAACTGGATAATTTCTTCAAGAAAGGACCCTTTTTTCCATAATTCAAATACATATATGTAATGAAAGTGCTACAAATAACATATAAGATTAAAATCCATACAAACCATTCTTGTTTGGTATTATGTATATTCTTGCACTGACCTCTTTTTACAACTTTGCGTTAGCAAAAACTACTCATTTTGTCCTCTTTCTTGAAATGCATACCATTCACCTTGGCACCATAACCATTGGTGCACAACATAGCATAAGGGATGATTGAATGAGCCCATTGTTCAATAAAATTTTGCATTGTATTGGTGTCTCTACACTTTGCAATTTTGTCAACCCTTGCATGCTAGCATCACAAAGAGAAACCTCTTGCTGCAAAGATATTTCATGTGAAGTTTATTTCTCCTTGAATTAGGGGAATTTTGAGGTCTAAAATGGACCTCCTAAGGGAAATTATAAAATAATAGTGGAGATAATAAAATAAGATTACATTACATCATCAAAATTTGGAGGGAAAAAAGAAAAAACTACTTTTTCAACTCGTATTTTCAACTTATGTCCGTATGGGATTACTCAAATTTCGAGTGGGAACACTCATTGGATGCAAAATTTGATTCCTAATACAATCAGTACCCATGTTTCATAGTTTCGAAGGACCCTGCTACACAAAAAAAATGAGAAATACATTAAAAATGTGCTTTCAGCCACGTTTTTTCATGTATTTCTCATTTTTCATGTAGCAGGGTCCATTGAAAGTATACAATATGGGTACTCTTTGGATCGGTAATTAAATTTTGCATCCAACGAGTACTCCCATTTGAATTTTGAGTAAAACATTAGGGAGATAAGTTGAAAATACAAGTTGAAAAAGTAGTTTTATTATTTTATTATTTTTTAATCTTTTTACTTTTTTACTCCAAAAATGGTGAATCATCCTCCATGGTTGATATCTTCATCTTGAATCCTATTGGTTCTTATAAAGTTTATTTTGGTTGTACATTTTTCTTAGGAGGCCCATTTTAGACCTCAAAACTCGTCTAATGAATGATGATTCTTTCACAACCTAAAATACGTCATCACTCTGATGAACTGAACCAACCCAAACAGAATTGAAACTTTCATTACATGCAACAACATTTTCATAAACAATACCATCATTTGTCTTTTACTTGAATTCACTAATCTTTTTACCTACCCTACATGAACAACTGATATGTTTAACTTTTTGTGATGGGCTCTCAATATATACTCCACACCATACTTGGACAAGTGATACCTCTTTTCATGGTGGTTAAATACTACTTTATGGTCATATAAATATGGACTACTCAACACCACACTTGAAATATCAAGCAGTACCACATCTAACTGTTTGGTCAATTTAGTATCCTAAATTGCTCTACATAAATTATCAATCTGGGTATCGTAAACTGATGAAGTGTAGTGCATTATATGTGCTAGATGACCCTTATTACCTCACTATGTTTGAGTTTTATGTGGTTTTGGGGGTTTCATCATTTAATTCCTAATGTCTTGCAATGTACTTAACAAAATCTTAAATCTACTACTGCTAAGAATCTAAAGAAATGAAATGAGGACTAAAAGTGCTTTAAGCCAGATTTGGAAGTAAAGTTTTAACAGAGTTTAGAAAATGAAAATAGAGTTTCTATCTGCTACTTATTATTGATTCCAAATCATGAAATAAAATAACTTAAGAGTGAAATTGCAACTACTATCTAATAAAAAACCAAACCTAAATGAAATATTAAAACTGAAAATGAGATTGCAACTATCTATGATAGAAATAAAGCTAAAATGAAATACTGAAACTGAGATTACAACTACTGTAGAATCAAAACTTAACGAAAAACTGAAAGTGAATTTACAACATAACTAATTGAAAGACTAAGATTAAAAATGAAATTGCAACTAATCTAATATGGAAAACTAGATGAACTGCTTTGTTACTCTGCTACACAATTTTGGGAGAACACCTCCTTGTGATAACATTTTAGGGAATTTCGTACTTCACCATTCTAATAGAAAATAAATACAAAAATGCAGGAGAAGACTCATTACATAAATGAAATATCCAAGAACTTGGTTTAAGATGAACCATCAACCAGAAGGGCTTTCTAGAAATATTCACTTACAGTATGAGTCACTAAACTAGTAAGAAAATGACAAAATAGTAATGGCACTGATTAGTTCTAACTAAAGACTTAAAGACTAAAGAACAACAAATGAAATAAATTACTCTACACTACTGAACTCAACTTAAAGCTACTGATAAGAAACTAAAAAGAAATGAACAAAAGAACTATACTGAACTGAAATAAAACTATTATGAATTGGTAAGAAGATGACAGAAACTGCATAATGAACAAGGTTAGAAAGTGGTTATAAACATCATGGAAAAACAGTGAATTTACAGTTCAACTATGAAAGACAAAACAAAAATGAAATGTAACCTTAGCCAGTGTAGGGGCCCTCTGCAACTGCTGAGCTTAAATGTATTTAATCAATACTCAAACAAATGCTTTCAAGTATCCATGAAACACGTAGTCTTTATATTGAAAACAGAGAATGAGCTCTCAAAATTACAGAGCATTAATCAGAACTTAACACATGAACAAATTTGAACTGGTTCTACGTTCTACACACAGGTATTTATAGAGAAATTATACAACTGTTTTAAGGAGAAAAATAAGCTACAAAAAAACACGTAGGTTGACAGGTACATGGAATCCTCTTCCTTAGTTGTTGCAGACATAAATCTAAGGTAATGGCTATTGGATTTAGTTTGATCAAGTGGCCGATGAAGTCCATGGCCTCAGGAAACTACCTCGGATCCCGTCACTAAGAAACATGTACAAAACAACCTTGTTTGTCTTAGGTTTCTATGTTTGACATCCTTTTGATCAGAGTCTTCCTTTTTTACCTAGGCCAAGTGAATAGGACACAATCCATGCCCTAATGTTTTCCAAGCTGCCCATGTAGCCATTTTCCCCTCTTGACACCTAGAACCCGCAAAAGTGTGGAAGTAGCTATGGAACAACTAATTAGCTACAGAATTTGGCTACGTTCCGTAGCTAAAAGACAAAAACTTATTCAAACAACAAACATAAAAGAATAACATGTAAATCACTAAAATGTTCTCCTTGAGGCAATGTATAATGGTTATTGATGATAAGGATTCATTTTTTTATGGAAAAACAAATAAGGAAGGATGAGAAAAGTTACTAAGGAAAAGGGCAGTTTTGGAGCTCAACACTAACTCTACTTTGTCAACAAAATTTGTAGTGATTGCAAACTTAAACAAACATTTTCTTGTAACTTGTAAACTATTGTCTCTTGTTATCCATCCAAAGAGTATGGTTTATGGTGAGGTACAGTTTCAAGATTCAATCTGTTGATTAAGACTTCCGAGATTAGATTTTTTTTTGACCCACTATCGAAGAGTGTGTCAATCTTGGTGTGTTTAGATATGACCCTAACATGAAATAACTCAATCGTGTTTTTTCATCTGGAGTAGTAGTAGTGTTACATTTTTGTGAACTAGTGCTTGCAATATCTTGTTTTCCTTTGACACTCATGACAGTGGTTTTGTTTTCATCACCTAAACCTAAATCTTCTTGAGTGATTGTAGCGGTTTTTTGTTTCCCTTTATTGTTGAATGTTGAAATATGCCAACAATAATATTCCAATTTAATTTGTCTTTGAATCAAATTGTGAATTAAAATCGAATTTAGTCTTAACAGCTACTTGGAAATAATTAATTAATTTATTTTAAATTAATTAGTTGGAGAAATTCAAGTTAGAAGTCTTTCTGAAGTCATGCAAGAGTTGTCCCTTAAATTAAGGAGATAAGATTGATTTATATTTGAGTTGTAAGTAGTTAACTCAGTTTACTGAGTTAAGTCTAGTTAAATTAGTTCCAAAGTGTTTGAGGAACTAATAGTGAGTTAATAGTCAGTTAACGCATTAATGCGCTCAACTAGTGCTACTCCAGTTAACTGGAGATTCCCTCATCAGAAACTCATGCATGTCTATTATGAGAAAAACCCAGGTGATATTAATGTTCAAGGACAGTGTACTATTAGTTGCATGTGTTTTCTCATGCAGAAAATGCATGCATGTAGTCAAGGATTCATCCTTAAGGATTGAACAATTTTGAAGGATTAGTTTTCCACTTGGTAAGAGGAAAATCAACCACAAGGAATAACGCAAGGAAATAGTAGCTTAGAGGGTAGAGAGGAAGGTTGGAGAGAAGCCAAGATTGCCTGTGAGCATCTGTGATGATTGTACCGAGAGCTAGCTAGCTCTGAGAGATAAGACTTTGTATAATTCCTATGTATTTCCACCATGTATGGTAATACAATAGTCTGGAGTTTTTATCTAAGGATTTCCCCAAAGTATTTTCATGTGTATTGTGCCATTGATTCTTCTTATTCTGGTTATATTGTTCAGCTCGATCTTTAAGCTTCTACAAATTGATGGTAGGAGTAGGTTATAGTATTCTACTTTGATTTATATTGCATTATCGGGTTAACCTATCACATATTTTCCACATGGTATTCGAGCTGTGAATAGTATACTGAGAAGAGAATTCAAATTTTGAAGTTCAGGTTTGCAAGTGCAACTCGAATTCATATCATATTTCAAGGTTGGCCAATGGCATTCTATGGCTTGAGACTTGAGTATGTTGTAGCTCGAATTACATAGCATGGAAAGATAGAATGGAGGTTGTATTAGAAGACAATGGCTTGAAGGAATTTATTGATCAAGAAATCCCAAAGCTAGCTTCAACTAATGCCCAAGAGTTGGCTGAGTGGAAGAAGTGTATGGCGAAGGTGAGATGGATCATCCTTGAGGGAGTTCGAGACCATATTTTCTCGAGTCTCCCTAGGAAGGATACTCCATTTTCAATGTGGAAGACATTGAAGGACCTCTATCAGAACAATAGCGACTAGAGGAAATTGGTGCTCAAGGATAAGCTTTGAAGAATCAAGATGGAGAAGGGCGATACTATTTCCACATATTTGAACAAGCTTACCATCTATAGAGATGAGCTTGGCAATGTGGGCATAACTATTGCAGATGATTATATGGTGAGCCTTGCTCTCCTTGGCCTTCCAAAGAGTTGGAATAGCTACAAGGACTCTGTGAATGTAAGGGAGAAATTGCTGGATTGGGAACGACTGTGGTAAGACCTTATGCAGGAGAAGATCAGGAGGTGCACATGAGATGGTTCTTCATCCAAGAATGATGATGAAGAAAATCTGGCCTTAGTAGGTAAGGCAAGGAAAGGGAAGGGGTAGGCTTCCCATTTCAAATCAAATTCTTCTCATGGAGGGAAGAAGGGTGACATGTCCAAAGTAATATTCTTTAATTGTCACAAGATGGGACATTATGCGACTAATTGCCAATTGAAGAAGTCCAAGAAGGGATCCTTGGAAGGATCAAAAGGGGAGGCATTAGCCTCTCAGTTTTAAATGGACTTTACCCTCATCACATGCATGGTGTCATCGATGATGGGTTGTATCTGGTATCTTGAAAGTGGAGCCTCATTCCACATGACTAGTGATAAAAATTTCTTCAGTGCCTTGGAGGAGAAAGACCTCAAGATGTGCATAGAGATGGGTGACAACGAAAGGTATAGTGCCTCAAGAGTGGCCACAGTTATTTTTCAGAGGGAGCATGGATCTCCTCTCACCTTGATAGATCTGATATATGTAGCTGGACTGAAGAAGAGATTGGTGTTGGCATTATGATGCATGTGTTGTACTTGATGGAAACCCACTTGTAGCAGAACAACTCACTTGTATATGGTAACCTGATGAATCTAGAGAAGAGATATCAGATGTGATAGAATGCATGGCAGTTGTGTTTACAAATGTGACAAAATGCAGGGCAGTTCAAAGGAATCAATTCAGAAGTAATGTACAATGGCAATTCTCTCAGATGAAAGATCACGATGCAGCATGTCAACAACAAAGAATTACAGATCGGACTACAAATAATTAAGAATGAGAGGTATACACAGGTTCACCTTAGCCAAGCTACATATACATGCAATCACACTAAACACAAGTGGTGTATACGTACATACAGACTTTCACAGAAGGAAAAGCGTGTATATGTTGGAAAACTATGTTTTTGGTTCAAGATATTTGGTCCAATGTATTTTGATCCACGGTATTGGTCCAAGGTATTTGGTCTGAGTTATTGACCCTACATATTTGGTCCAATGTATTGGTCCTAAGTGGTTTTGATCCATGGTATTGAGAAAGTCCTAAGCTCATTAGGCCAAGGGGTGAAATGACTGAATATCTGATGAAGTGTGAGATCTAGAATGCAGGTTATTGCCTTATGGTGCCTTGCTTTATCTGAACCAAGGATGAACCTTAGTGGTTGATGAGGGATAAGATCTAATGATGGATCGAGATCTTAAGGCTTGAAATGAATTATCATTATTTTGTTTGATCATATCTGAATACTGACGCATGTGTTGTTCTATAAATGTTATGATCTGGGTATGGCTAAAGTCTGGAATAGCTACAAAATTATGAATTAATATTTGCAGATATACACGCTAGCTAGCTTTGATAAAATCATGTATACACACTAGTTCAACACATATAAGTAGCGTATACATTATGAAATATGATATTTGAAGTTGTAGTTGGATCTGGCTGTTGTTGCAGAATTCTGGGTTTTGCTCTATGTTCTGGTGACTGTGTTTTGATGACAGTATATTGAATGTTCAGATTGATTGATTGTGATTTTCTTTAGTGATGATGAGCTTTCATTGATTCAGTTGTGGGTGATTCAAAGATTTATGATTGAGTTTCAATGATCGGTTAATGTAGACGTATTTGATGGTTGTAGTGCAGTGGTGATTAAGTTTGAGCTTCAATGTTGGTAATGGGTCCAATATGAAAATTTGATGAAACATGGCCTTCAGATTGTGGTGTTTTGTTCCAAGAGTATCCAATCTGAAAATTTATGGAACATGGTCCGTAGAGGAAGAAAGAAGTTCATAGCCTTCTATAGGTTAGCACCTATGTACTAGTAAACATATCGGATAGTACAAGAGCTAGGGGGTTGTAGCTCCCTTCTAGTAGAAGCTGGAGAACGAGAGAAGGTTGTAACCTTTCGTAGGTATAAGCTTGCGTACTAGTATGAGTATGCACCAGTACAATGTTGTAAACATATTTTCTTATTATTAAAAAGAAGATAGAGATGACAGAAGAAGGTGGCTTTCACCCACATTGGGTTTCCACCTTAAATCTTGGTGTTCATGTGTGTTGCTTATGTGTGATGGTTCATTCTATTAATAATTGCACATGGCTACTGTTTAATGTTTAATAAAGTACTGATGCACAGATTAAAGATCAACATATGAAGAATTAACTGAATCATAAGTTCACTAGATATACGTTGGTTGCCTTAATAACAGTTGCAAGCACACATGAGTTCCCTTCAATGAAGTAGCATATATAAACTAATTATGGAAAAGAAAAAATTATCGATTTACAAATATGGATTCACCCCCCCTCTTAGTATTATTTCGAACAATTAGTATCAGAGCAGGTCCTTTGGTAGAAGCTTGATTGCTTGAAGGAGATCTGTAGAACAATGGGAAAGAAGCTAAAGAAGAAAGCGCCTCAGAGGAAGAAGACATCTCAAAGGAACTATGACAGTGGGAAAGTCGATTGGGGATTATGAACAAGCAGAAGAACTAACAAGTATGAATTTATTATCCTTTGGTGCTACATTTCTCTGTCAATTTTAGGATGATGAAAGTGATAGAAAAACAACTAAATTTTCTCTTATGGGTGAGAGAGAAAGATATCAAATAGAGGTAGAATTTAAAAGGCTCACAGACAAAATTAGATATCAACAAGATTTATTGGACAAAAGGGAGTGTACCTTCAAAGAAGAAGCTACCAAACTAAAAGCTCAACTAGAGGAAGGAAACAAAGTAAGGAAGCAATTCAAGGAAAAGGAAGATCAATGTCAAAAGCTACAGGATGAAGTGACATCATTAAGAAATGAAGTAAATAAAAGGAGCACAACAATCAAGAAAATCAAAGATAGATCCAATTACTATGAAAATCCTAAAGCTAAGATCCTCTCTCTAAAGGAAGATCTTGAAAAATCAAATAAGCAGAATGAAGAACTACTCCAATCTCTTGAAGAACAAGAAAATGAAGTTCTTGAATTAAGGCAATAGATGGAAGAAGGAAGAAAAGCTGAAGAAATCATGAGGAAACAGTATCTTGAAAAGGAAGAGCAATATCAGGTTCAAGTAAATATCCTAAAAGGTAAATTAGAAGAAAAGGATAAGTTTTTATCATTCCAAGAAAGTACTAAGATTTTGGATGATATTCTTAGTAGTCAAAGGTCTCTTGCCATTAGAACTAGTCTTGGTTTTCATGAATTTGTTGAAGATGAATCTAGCTCACAAAGTAAGGCAAGGAACTCTAATGAAAAATCTGAAATGCTCAACAAGGAGATGAGAGGTCAGTCCCATCAACAACTAAGGAAATAAATTCTTTGAAGAAAACCTTTTACTCCTAAGGATGGAAGTGATAGTTGGTGATTTCCTCAAATTAATAATGTTGAATGTTTTATATGTCATAATCCTGGACATGTCGTAGAGAGATGCAGGAGTAGAATGGCTCAAGACCATCACACAGAAACATCATCAGCTTCCAGGTACTTTAAGGGATATTGTTTTTCTTGTAATATGTTTTTTCACAAAGCCATTGACTACTATAGAAGAAATATGAAACATGTAAGATGCTATGCATGTAACAAGTTTGGACATATAGCAAAGGAATGCAAGAGAAAATTTCGGGCACCATACCAAAAGGAGAAAAAATCATCACACTTGAAGATATGGAAGAAGAAGGAAGTACTGTCAGAAAAATGTGGCACGACATAGTGTACACACATAACAGACTCAGGGGGAGTTAAAAGTGTGAAGCATCAATGTTCTAAATCACATACACAAGTTTCGTGAAGAAAAGTCATGTATATACACGAGTTAGAAGTTGCATAGTCACGTATATGTGGTTAAAGAAAAATGTAGTGAGACAGACTCAAAAAAACTAATTTGATATGATTCAGACAATTATCAGTTATCTTTTCTATCATGATGATAGATGACAATAGTTTTTGGATGTTATTTAGAAATGTTTTTCCTCACAATTTGTTGATAACTTGATTTATATCTGATTGATGATGATGCCTTGATACTTCTCACTGATATATGCAATGATCGGATCTGACAGTGAATAGGTGGAACGGGTTCAGGGGGAGAACAAGCTATGATTCTAATAAAGCATTGTTGTCATTATGTTTAGAAGTATTTGGTACCTAATCAATGATGATGATGCATATGTGGCTAAATGATACATCTTGCTATGTTACAGTTATAAGTTTCCCATTATAAAATCTCATATGATACTTGGGGTCACATAAATGGCATTCAAATCAGATTTATGGATGATTGTGGATGACTCTTTGATGATGCATATAGTACATATATGTTGCTTACATGGTGATCTTCATAAGGACAAGGAGAAGGACAAAGATTGAGTAAACAACTTCATTATTTGATGATGAGCCACTCATTTCTTTTAAGCTATTGTCATCATGCCTTCAAAGATGCATAAAGTTCATATGGTGCAGTTATGATGCAAGATTCCTATAGTTCTTGGCTATCACATGGTTGAGGATTGTTGTTGTTAACGATATCAAGAAATCTTGACAAATGACCATGAGCTCATGGTTTTCTATCTCTTTGATGGATATACAATATGCTGGATACATGGATGATTACTTAAGTTGCATATTGATAAATATTCTTGGTTGGCCAAGAGAATGGCGTTATTGCAAGTCGCATGAAGGCATAGCTATTTGAAGATATGGATATTCAAAGACATGGTTTACTTAGACACATAATGATGATGAGTTCTTACCTTATGATGATAGGTTGATACTCACATATGTTTATTATCATGGTTGATGAGTATCAAATGTGGGATGTTCCCTAGTGATGATATAGTGAAGGTTCTTTTGGAAAGATCATACAATTCTTGATAATGATGTTATCATCATAGATGATGTATATGGTGTTTTCACATACATATGATATGATGTGAATTTGTTTGTGCTACTGCTTGGAAATATGACATATGCTTAGATGATTCATGGAAGGTTATGGTCAGGCTCTTTCTACTAAGGAAACGAAGCAAGTTGATCCTGATGAGATCAAGAGGATGAGTTGATATCTATATGCAGACATACTTTGTCACAAGTTGATGATATTTACATTGTCATATCTTGGGAACTGATGATGGACATATAAAAGTTGTTGGTCTGGATGTTGTTGACAGATGCTTATGGTGCATTTCATACATGGTGTATGATAGTTGTTGATTACTATCATGGTCTTTTTTAGATATTTGGTCTCTGATATAAATGTCATGTATATCATTTTATGTAAAGGTCGTATAAAGACCCATGATGTAATAATTTGTCTCTATCTGTCATAGTCTTTTGATGAGTACTTTTCGATCATATGATGTAATTTGTAACCCCACTATGCATGGGAAGAATGATGTAAAAAATGCTATATTTCAGTCATGTATATCCTCACTTGGTTTGGAGGATGAGTCAAATTTGGTATATCCCCACTTGGTTGGGAGATTGATATATGTATGAGCCATTGGTGATAAGAAGGCCAAAGTCACTTAGTTGAGTTATAGAGTCATGTTATTCTATTTGCGGACTCTGTATGTGCTCGGGGGGAGCTTGGATGATATAGTGCATCTTAACATGTACAAAGGGGGAGTTTAATTAGAGAATTCAACAAGTGCTTAGGGGGAGCATGATCAATGTTTATATTTAGCTATTCAGATATGAAAGTCTTCTTTTTGGTCATCCCTTTTCCCTTGATATCAAAGGGGGAGAATATATTGGTCTAACCTTTGCCCTTGATTTCAAAGGGGCAGAGTATTTTGGTGTTACTTGTTATCTCTAACGATTTCTATAGCTTGTAGTAATCAGCACCAACATGGTTGCCATCAAGTCCAAAAGGGGAGATTGTTGGAATTATGATGCATGTGTTGTACTTGAGGGAAACCCACTTGTAGTAGAACAACTCACTTATATATGGTAACTAGATGAATCTACAGAAGAGATATTAGATATGACAGAATGCATGATAGTTGTGTTTGCAGATGTGACAAAATGCAGGGAAGTTCAAAGGAATCAGTTCAGAAGTAATGTACAATGGCAACTTCCTCAGATGAAAGATCACGGTGCAACATGTCAGCAACAAAGAATTACAGATCAGACTACAAAGAATGAATAAAAAGAGGTATACGCAGGTTCACCTTGACAAAGATGCACATACACGCATGTTCACTAAACATAATTGGCGTATACGTACAAACACACTTTCACAGAAGGAAAAGCACGTATATGTTGGAAAACTAAGTTTTTGATCCGAGGTATTTGGTCCAAGGTATTTTGATCCATGGTATTGGTCCAAGGTATTTGGTCTAAGGTATTGACCCTAGGTATTTGGTCCAAGGTATTGGTCCTAAGTGGTTTTGATCCATGGTATTGAGAAAGGCCTAAAAATATATAAGGAGTAGAAGATCATTAGGCCAAGGGGTGAAACGATTGAATATCTGATGAAGTGTGAGATCTAGTATGCAGGTTATCAGCTTATGGTGTTTTTCTTGATCTAAACCAAGGATGAACCTTAGCAGTTGATGAGGGATGAGATCTAATGATGGATTGGGATCTTAAGGCTTGAAATGAATTATCATTATGTGATTTGTCATGTATATTCTAGATCTTAATACTGACACATGTGTTGTTTTGTACATGTTATGATCTGGGTATGACTGTAGTTGTGAGTAGCTGCAAAATTATGAATTAATATTTGCAGATATATATGTTGGTTGGCTTTGATAAAAGTTCATATACACGGTAGTTCAACACATCTAAGTAGCATATACATTATCAAATATGATATTTGAAGTTGTAGTTGGATCTGGCTATTGTTGCAGAATTCTGGGTTCTGCTCTCTGTTATGGTGACTGTGTTTTGATGACAGTATATTGAATGTTCAGATTGATTGATAGTGATTTGTTTTAGTGATGCATTTAGTGATTTGGTTGTGGGCAATCCAGAGATTTATGATTTAGTTTCAATGATTGGTTAATGCAGATGTATTTGATGGTTGTAGTGCACTAGTGATTGATTTTGAGCTTCAATGTTGGTGATGGGTCCAGTATGAAAATTGGATGAAACATGGCCTTCAAATTGTGGTGTTGTGTTCTAGGAGTATCCAGTCTGAAAATTTATGAAATGTGGTCCCTGCAGGAAGAAAAAAGGTCGTAGCCTTCTATAGGTCGGTGCCTATGTACTAGTAAACATATTAGCTAGTACAAGAGCTAGGGGGTTGTAGCCCCCTTCTAGTAAAGGTTGGAGAACAAGAGAAAGTTGTAACCTTCTGCAGGTAGAAGCTTGCATATTGGTATAAGTCTGCACCAGTACAATGTTGTAAACATATTTTCTTATTATTAAAAAGAAGACAGGGATGACAACAGCAGGTGGTTTTCACGCACATTGGGTTTCCACCTTAAATCTTGGTGTTCATGTGTGTTTCTTGTGTGTGATGGTTCATTCTATTATTAACTACACATGGTTACTATTTAATGTTTAATAAAGTACTGATGCACAGATTAAAGATCAATATATGATGAATTAACTGAATCATAAGTTCGCTAGATATACGGTAGTTGCCTTAATAACAGTTGTGTGCACATGCGAGTTACCTTCACTGAAGTATCGTGTATAAATCTGATTATGGAAATGAAAAAGTTATTGATTTACAAATACTGATTCACTGCCCCTCTCAGTATTATTTCCAATGCTTGGTATCGGTCATGATGTTGGAGGACAAAGGCTACGATGTAGTCTTCAGTAAAGGAAAGGTGTTCCTAAGACACATAGCCACGAGTCAGACGAAGAGGATAGGGATTCGGGTGAATAATCTCTATAAACTAGAGGTAGATGATTGTGCAGCATTGAGTACGAAAGCAGAATTGGTGCAAACCCAAGACATTGGCAAGTTGTGGCACAGGAAGTTGGGCCATTTGCATCATGGGGATTTGAAGATAATGTAGCAGATATCCACAAGACTTTCCAAATGTAAACTTGAGAAAGTTGACAAATGAAAAGGTTGTACCTTGGGAAAGTGCACCAAGTCTTCATTTCATGACTGAGACAGTCAATCAAAAGCTATCTTAGAGAGAGTTCATACTAATTTGTGTGGACCATTCTCGACGAAATCCATAGTGAGGCAAAGGCATTATGTGATTTTCATTGATGACTATTCTCGTAAATGCTGAATTTATTTCATGTAGAGGAAGGACCAAACTTTCACAAAGTTTTGTGAGTTCAAAGCTTTGGTCGAGAAAGAGTCAGGGAAGAAGATCAAGGCCTTGAGAAGTGACAATGGTGGAGAATATGTCTCTCAAGATTTTAAGGAATTCTATGTAGTGGAAGGAATTAAATGAGAGTTGATGACACCTCATAACCCACAACAAAATGGGGTGGCCAAGAGGAAGAACAAAAATATTGTAGGGGCATCACGGGAAATGTTACGTGACCAAGGCCTACCACTTCACTTGTCAGCTGAGGCATGCAACACAATAGTCTATTTGCAGAATAGAATCCTACATCATACTTGGGATGAAGACACCACAGAAAGCTTTCTCTGGTAAGAGACCAGTTGTGGGTCACTTCAAGATCTTTGGGTCATCGGTACATTGCCATGTGACAAAGGATGCATTGAAGAAGCTTCAGCTGAAAGTAGAGTTGGGGATATTTGTGGGGTACACTGATATGCCTCACAACTATCGGGTATACTTTCCTACCAGTCTGAGGACAGTGGTTCACAAATATCTCAAGTTTGATGAGTAGAAGGCCATACAAGTTTCCCTTGAGAGGGAGCTCCAACTACAGGTTGTGGAGGAACTGTTGGTTCCTAAGGAGGAGGAGCCTCAGACTGATGTGAAGTAGCCACATTTAGAGGTTCCAGGAGTGGAGACATCCACTCAAGAAGAGTCTTCTAGATATGGACGGAAGTGCACAAGCAAAGCTGACAAACTATTGGAGGATGTGAGAGAGAATGTGGGAGCACCATCTTCTCAGCGCAGACAGATGGGGTCACCTAACAGGTACTCTGGATACATGGCCCTTGCTAGGGAATGTGTTGAGACCGAGCCATATTCCTTTGAGGAAGTAGTGTAGCAGTCGATTTGGGTTGATGCTATGGTGGAGGAGTATGACTCCATAGTTTATAATAGTGTTTGGGACATGTTTCCGAGACCGAAGAACAAGTCAGTTATGAGTTCCCGTTGGCTTCACAAGATAAAGAAAGATATTGATGGTAGTTTGGAGAAGCATAAGGAAAGATTTGTTTCCCATGGCTTTTCACAAGTGAGGAGGATCATGCTGCTGCAGTATATTTGACAAAGGAGCAAGATGCTAACATTTTGACAAAGGCATTGTCAAAGTGTAAATTCGGTTTCCATAGAGACAAGATCGGGGTGGCAGATAATCCCTTTCATGTTGAGAGGGAATGTTGAAATATGGCAACAATAATATTCCAAATTAATTTGTCCTTGAATTAAAATGTGAACTACAATCGAATTTAGTCTTAACAGCTACTTGGAAATAATTAATTTCTTTATTTTAAATTAATTAGTTGGAGAAATTCAAGTTAGAAGCCTTTCTAAAGTCATGCAAGAGTTATCCCTTAAATTAAGGAGATAAGACTGAGTTATATTTGATTTGTAATTAGTTAACTCAATTTACTGAGTTAAGTCCAGTTAAATTAGTTCCAAATTGTTTGAGGAACTAATAGTGAGTTAATAGTCAGTTGATGTTTCAATGCACTCAACTAGTGCTACTCTATTTAGCTGAAGATTCCCTCATCAGAAGCTCATGCATGTCTATTCTGAGAAAGATCCAGTTGAGATTAATGTTCAATGGTAGTGTACTGTTAGCTGCATGTGTTTTCTCATGGAGAAAACTCATGCATGCAGTCAAGGATTCCTCCTTGAGGATTGCACAGTTTTGAAGGATCGGTTTTCAACTTGGTAAGAGATAAATCATCGACAAGGAATAACACAAGGAAATAGGAGCTTTGAGGGCAGAGAGGAAGGCTGGAGGGAATCCAAAATTGCTTGTGAGCATCTATGAGGATTGTACTGAGAGCTGGCTAGCTGTGAGAGCTAAGGCTTTATATAATTCCTATGTATTTCCGCCAGGTATGTTAATACAATAGTGTGGGTTTTTTATCTGAAGATTTCCCCAAAGTATTTTCATGTGTATTGTGCCATTCATTCTTCTTCTTCTAGTTATATTTTTCAGCTCGATCTTTAAGCTTCTGCAAATTGATAGTAGAAGTAAGTTATAGTATTCTTCTTTTATTTATATTTCATTATCGGGTTTACCTATCGTAGATTTTCCACATTAAACTTATTTTGTCTCATTTATGGATGGAGTTTCGAGCAATGATCCTCATTATGTCCCTCTTTTCAACAATTTCTATATATAACTTTCTCTACTTCTTTATTCACACTTGAATTTTTCTTCCCTTTCCATTTTCCTCCTTTCTCTTTCTCATTACCCATACATGGTTTTTTATTACTACCCTCTTCATAAGTGTTCTTTCCTCTAGATTCAAGATGCATGGCTTGTACACATACTTGGTCCAAATTAGTTGCATTGAACATAAGAATAGTGTGTTTAAGATAGGAATGTAAAATCCCAATATACTTTGTCAATGTATCTTGGGAATTCAAATTCACTCCTAATAACAAAATCCTTTTCCTAGACTCTTGTGTATAATCTTGGACTGTTTGGCCTTTAAGCTGCCTAAATTTCTGCCAACTCATAATGGCTTTTTCCATATACGCTAAAAGGTAAAAACAACTTTTAATTGCAAAAACAAATTCAACCCAAGTGATGGATATCTTACCATGGATTCTCATTTCTTCTTGAATCTTTACTTGCCACCAAACTATTGCAACACCTTCTAGCCTTAATGAAGCCAACTAGATCTTTAAGTCATTTTCTTGAAGGTTTTGAGTTTTGTAGTATACCTCCAACTCTCGAATCCAATTCTTCAACTTTTTTGCTTTCACCTCTTCATTGTACATGGGAAGTTCGAATTTATGTCCAATTTCAGTAATGGAGTCTTTCCTTTTGGGGTTTTGGAATGAGTATGGGAAGTTTTAGTGGTGGTAGCGGAAGATAATGTTATGTGAGATGGTAAAGATGATGGGGAAGATAATGAGGATGGTGGAGATGGAGGTGGCTTTCAACCATTACCTTTTGAATCCTTCTTCTCATCTTTTTTGTCCTTCGAGCTTCCTTCTCTGTGTGAAGGTTTAGAACTCTCTCCAACCATTCTAGTGTTCCTCTCTTCATAGAGGAATTTAACCATCTCAGTCAAAGTATAGAAATATTTCTTTAATTCTTCCTCTTCTAAAGAGGGATCTTTAGGTTCTCTTTCTCCAAACATAATGGCTATGGATTCAGGCTCAGAAATTTGCACTGCTTGTATCTCTTCAATCTCAGTTGAAGACAAAACTTGATGAGTTTCAAGTGCAGCTGGAATTGGAACTTTGGGTGGTGGAGAATCGAGATTATGGCCTTGTGGCTCTCCTTCTTCTGGGCATTATCTCAAGAGTTGCAACCAATATCCTCCCTTCTTCTCTCTACAATTTTAACCTTGTAAGCATCAAAATTTTGCAACCATTAACACGCTAATTGCACAAACTCAAGGAACGAAGAAATTCAACCTTTCCTGTTATACCAACTTCATCTTTTTTTGTATGATCAGTTTTGTTGTGCTAATACAAAATACATATTTATAGATATGTGCATGTTTCTTGCTCCTTGTGGTGAGGTTTCATTAGCTATTTGTGCATACAATGAGGTAAATTTCCTTAAGTTGTAAAATACATTTATGAGAAAAATAGCTTCAGAAATAAATATTGAACAACAAACATGTAAAGTATAGAAAACCATCTGTTTCCAAGAAAACTATTGTCTTTTCAATCTTCTAGTCCCACTAAGAGGGGTAGCTGTCCTAGAAACAAACAATCAAAGCAATTTGCAATTTCCTTTATGTATGATAGATAAGAGAGAAGTAAAGGGGACCAACCTGGATCTTCCGCTTGACTCCTTCCTTGATTTCTCTCTCCCTTGCTAGAGATTGCAACTCCTCTCCTATTTGTCCCGCTTTAGAGAATACCTGTAGAGTCAAAGTAACAAAACACCATCAAAGCATCTCGATCTATAACATCATAAACAATGTAGAATCAGAAATACATTGAACATACAATTCCATTCACAAATAACAAGATTCACAAATACACGATTGTATGGAGGAAAACTCAAAGAACTTTAGTAAAAGTAGAAATAGAAGAGAGGATTACAACCCAGCTATCTAATCCAGCATCATCATCCTAGCATGAAAGCCCTCTTCACCTCACAAAAAGCAAGATCACCCAACAATACAATGTTATTTCTCAAAGAGAAACCAACAACACTTCCTTACAAATTACAAAATTCCAGCCTCTAGATCTCTCAGATCTGGGATCCATTTATAGATGTCTTGCAAGGGTGTGAGTCAGCTCTGGGTTTTTGATTAGTGTCATTCCACTAATAGTTCTTGGTTCCACTTGGAGCTTCCATTGATCTCTTACTCATCCCTGGGCGAATTCAAAGAGGCAAGTGTCATAGGAGAAGTTTCTAGAAGATTCCATGAGCATCCACTTAGAAAACTATCTATTCCATTTGTCCATTCTCACTCATCGCACCCTATAGAAGGCCTCTTCAGTATGAATCACACCTGGCTAGTGTAATAGTCAGTATGCATCACACCTTGACCATGGAACAGTCAATATGGTCTAGTTTTGGCCAGTTTTGAGTGGTTTTTCAGGTGGAACTTCCAGGAAATGATGTAATCAGTTGACCATAATCCTTTAGGGTATGAAACAACACTTTTAGGGGTTAAAGAGCCCTTGGTTTATTGACATATTTGATTGGGGTTGAAGTGCCCAAATATGTCTATAAAAGTTGCCCCTAAAGCATGAGGTCGTAAATCTTTTGATGTCGGGTGAAATGCTTTATCATGAGGACCCGAGGAATTTGAACTGGAAGGTGACCTGTATAAGATACAATACAATACATCATCATCATATTATTTTCATGATCTAGATGAGGCAGGCATTCCTATGCTCATCTTTATAAATTCATTTTCATGTACATAGGACAGATAATCGTCTGCAGTTGCAAATTGGTGATTCTTCATATGAAGGGTCATCGTCCCTGGCTTGGATGACCATCTATCCAGCTTCCATGTACATTTGATGTCTTTATGTTCCTAAATATATTACAGCCTGGATGGATGAAACTAGATCCGAGGCCTTCAAACTCATTCAATCTTCGCCTGATGTATAAGTCGATCCATGTGAAAATATGTCCTGAAGTCGAACATGGAAAGACATCGCCTGATTACCAGCCAATGATGTGAGCTATTAATAGGCGCAAGAGGAATCACCGATAATGATAATGACCCTCAAGGTACTGTAGTAAAATTCACATGGTGTGAATATATCAGCCGATGTCGAATACCACGTAAAATCTTTCGATCAAAAGCCATTGATGTAAACTTGTCGCCAGAAGTGAGGAACTTGCCATTAAGGCATGCAAGCTTCAAGGTATTGAAAGGGTTGTTTCTCAGTCAACATTTTGGATAATGAGTTGATGTCGACAAGAAATGGCCCGTCATAGGAGGGCATTAATGTATCCCACATCTACGACACAAAAAAAAGAAAAGGATTTTTCTAGAGGTGGAAACGCTCTGATGATATAAGGTTCAGGAATGGCGGTCATGAAAAATGGAGAGTGAAGGTATTATAGTGGATGAGGCGTTAGCTGGGTGGTAAATTATCTGAATGACTTCTCTTGAACATATTGGTGACACTGAGATCGATTGGTAGTGCTAACCCCAAAAGATGGATGGTGTGGAGGACCAATGGTGATATGACCAGTGAATGGAATAACCCAACCTGACTCAATCATGGTGATGGAGTGAAAGTGTCATGTTCAAGAGTGACTTGCTACCAATGAAATTCTTCAAGTTTTCTTCCCTTTTTCCCTAGTCATTGCTGACCAATACCTCTTTATTTTTGTCAAGCTTGAGAAAGATAGCATATGCTTGTTCTATAATTTTCCCTTCGGGCAAACCTTTGGCTATGTTTTAGCGAGCCTAGTGATAGTGAAACTTGTTCTTGTCTAGGTGGACAAGTTTGTTGCTATTGTTTTAACGAGTTTAATGACAAATATAACTCGGTCCTTTTCATGTTTAGAGATTTTGATAAAGGACGAGAAGGAAACTCCAGCAGCCCTTTTTCGTAGCATAATCCCTTAAGTCCAAAAAAGTATAAAATTATATGAAAGAGATGACTTTTTGATTGTTTTAGCAAGCCGAAAAAGACAAGCGCTCAATATTTTTGCGGGATGATCCATCAGGTCCAAAAAGATTAAAATGTAGAGGAGGGATAGTGCTTCCCCTTAATTTAACGAGCTGGAAAGGCCAGTAGCTCGACAATATTTTCATAGTTAATGAGTCTAAAAAGAGCTCAAAAGAGACTCGTTTTTTAGGAACAAGTGATTTTTTCGGGTAGCAACTGGTTCCAGGTAAGTTTGGAACTTCTCAAAACATGGAAGTGTGAAGAGGGTGGCTAACAGAATTACTCATCACAATTTTTCCTCAAAAGGGTAAACAATCAAGTGGAAGCATATGATCGGCCAAAAGAATGCAGGTGATGGTAGAACACAACCAAGGCTCAAAAGGTTGATAGCATGGCCATCATAGAGGTCGTTTGCTGAAGGTGGGTTTATTTTTTAATGAGCTTGAACGTTACCTTAACATATGCTTAGTAGCGGGTTTATTTTTTAACGAGCTTGAACCTTGCAGAAACATTGCTCATGCCAGTGATTTAAAACATGTCTCTCACTGGTAGGTTCATGTTTTAGCAAGCTTGCACCATGTGAAACTTTGCTCATTTTCCTTTTTATGTAAGCTAGAAATGACCAAACTACATAGCTAAGTACCCTAAAAGCTAAGGAACTACTGAGGTTAGGTAGGATGGTTTCATCCTCTATTGAGGCAAAACCCTTCCTTTGCTTCGTCTGCATGCTACAGACAAAGTTGACTGGTGGTAAAACCAATCACCTAACCTAAGAAGTTGAAATTGAAAAGCTAAAGAATGAAATTGGCCATTTTTCACTTTCATACAAAGGTTTACATGCCCCTAGGTATTGAGAAAAAGAGAGTCTCCCAGTTACCATATGGAAGTCCAAGCAGTTAGGTAGGATTGTTTCTGTCAGTGGTTAGACAAAAAACACTTCCTTGGCTTTGTCCATCGAAATAGACATCCGTGAATGGTGTGAGCTTCCAATCACATAACCTATGAGGAAAAGGTTGTTTTAGTCCAATCACATAACCTTCAAGGAAATGTTTGTTTCAGACCAATCACATAACCTACAAGGAAATCTATCTTTCCGGCTGGTTTCGTCTACCGAAGTGGAGTAGGGTGCATGGCCCCTAAGCATCGTTACATTCACTAGATTACTCGCAATAATTAGGTTGATGAAATGAAGGTTGAAGAGACACTCTTGATGAAAAAAGACCATTTAGGGTTGATGTTTGACTTGTAGTTGCGTTTGACCCGAGAAATGAAAGCTGGTCTATAAGTTGTACCATCTTGCCTTCATGCAGGAAATAGATCACTCGAAAGAGTGTGGAAACAATATCTTCCATGCTATATATATAGTCAGGTCGAAGAAGTAGATTGTAATCTAATGGTCCTTGGACTACCATCACGATCAAATGAACGGTTTTCCTTTTCAAAGTTATCAGTAACTTCGAGAGGATCCCTAATGGTCAACTAGTTCCTTTGTTAAAGCCTGATAAATTTTGTGTCTTAGGTAGAAGCGATGGAAAACCAAGCTCTTTCCAAGCAGTTGAGGAAAGGATACTCACTGAAGCCCCTTCATTTATGATAGTGCCAGACACGATCATTTTGTAAACTTGTACTATGATTCAGAATGGTACATTAGATGGATCACAGGGTCTTGCTAGTTGATTCCAATCGAAGGAAAAGACTAGACTGCTTCGAGGGGGTATTGGATAAATGGTTGAATGAATCCCTTGAATTGGGGGACTTTCCTCCTGTTGTAAGGGAATGGATGGATTATCCCCAAGTTCATCAGACTCTGTATTAACAAAAAGAATTTGAACGACATCATTTTCATTCTCTTTGGAAATAATATCATCTAAAAACGGACCTTCTGAAGGCAATACTGGGTCGACTACCATCTCTAACTATTGAATTTGGTATGGTATGGACTCAGAAGGTTCACTCTCAATGATAGGTATTTCGACCAACGATTGCGTTACGTCAATCAGGTTTTCAACTAGCGATGGACTTGGTAAGAGTTTCTTGTATCCAGGTGGAAGTCACTTCAGTGAAGCAGGACGGTTATCCAAGGCACTTTTGGCTTCATCCAAAAATTGACAACACTGAAGAGCATGATCACCTTCACATAGCCTACATGGAAATCTGACCTTTCCTTTCTATCCATTGATTTCACTAGTTGATGGTGTGTTGTCAACATGATGACCGGAGGTTGATGACACCTGACGGTGCGAACGGGGAGACCATTCTCTCAAGATCTGAGGGATGCATGGACATTCTCGATGAAGGTGGTCTCCCTTGCAAATTATGCATGGAGATCTGTGTTTGGAAATTTTGGTGTGCGGATTTTCACTAGATGCTACATGGTTGCCCCCTTGCATGATTGACTTCTTCTTTTTCTCCTTCCCTTTCTTCTTCTTCTCGGCCACCTGGTTACTAGCATCGCTACTTTCACCAAGCAAGGAGGAAGAAGGGGAGGGGAAACAAAGAGAGTAGAAGGCGAAGGGTCAACTTTAGTGTCAATTGGTTGCTGATTTGATTACTAAGGAATCACAATGTTTTGAACGACCAAGGTTGAGAATAGCCATATTGGCAGGCCAATTGTGATTCCTGGAAGGAACAATGTAGCCATATACAGAGCATGTATATCTCCCCAAGAAGAGAAAGGACTAGGATTCCCCCCAAGAGGGATTCCTTGATTTGTGGACTCCATTTCTCAACCTAAGATCAACAAAGGAATAGGGATGTTATTCCGATTTAAATAAATTTTAATGACGCTTTGACACAACTTTTATTTTTCAATTTTTAAGAGTCAAGAAAAAGCTAAAGATGACTCTAGTCACCTTCAATTTTTAATGAGCCTGAAGTGAGAAGTGCTCAGATGGACCTTTTCTTTTAAGGAGCCGAAAAGGAATGAAAGTGACTACTCTGGAAATCTAGATAGAGGGATTACCAAATCAATCACAAAACTACAAGATACACCCTGGCGGTAAATTAAAGAGAAATTACCAAGGACTTATATATGATAGTCAATCTTCCCGAATGATGTGTTCAGTGCATTGCGATCGATAGGGCGGCAGACACGGCTTCCTATGGGTAAAGGATATCAGCCTATTTTGGTCTCCCAATATATACTCGACAGTACGGGGAGCACAAGTCCATACTAGCACTTATCGTATCAAAGAGGAGGAATCACCCAGCCTTTGATGAAAACGATATTTACCAGGTTTTATTACACTGGAATACGTCTCTAGCCTAGACTTCTAGATTTGTTACGTTAGGTTCCAAAGCATTTTAATGTTCATTGAGATTTATTTTAGTGTTGATTTTGTTTATAATTTTGTCTTTCAAGGTTCACCATGTGATGTAGATGTAAAATTCCTAAATATGCAATCTAAAATGATAAAAAATTGTTTATTTTCTTTTAGCAATGAAAATCCTAGCTACTAAGGAAAGAAGGTTACGTTTCTTTCAACGGAGAGCAAAGAGCACACACTAAATGCACTTTTCCTAAATCATTTTCTGCATACAGTCTAAATGCAAATGCAAATGCATGTATTTTTTTTTCGTTCCCTTAATATAAGAATGCCAAAAATGAAAACTAGGTACAGATCTGAACTATTTTCTTCAAAGCGACACTTCGACAATTTCTTTTCAAAGCGAAAGGAAGACTAAAATGACACTTTTTGATTTCGACTAGAAAATTGTTTTTGACACTTCAAATATTAAAAATTCAAATCAAGTACAATGACAAAAGTACAATCAACTATCTAGAGGAGGAAGACATTACGACACTCTTCGTTTTGACTCAAAATGACAATTACGACACTTTTTCAACAAAAAATGATAGTTCAATTAAGCTACTTTTTGACTAGGAATCGTAAATGATGGACAAATACACAAAAGCATTTACCTATCCTAATCAATGGAGGCTGAAAAAATGTAAAGGAAAGAGGCTTCATTAATAAGTTAATGATCATAAGCAGCAAAACAACTGAATAGAGCTAAAAACAAGGAGGAAAAACCAAAATTCCAAAGAGAGAAATAGGATTACTCAGTCATCGTACCTGTCCTTAACAAAAATAGGGATGCATCTCACCTACTACACATGGGAGGTGCAATGCATACAGGCTTCCAGTTACAGACAGTGCGATGGGCCGGGGAGAAAAACTGAGTTGGGCTTTTGCTCCAAATTTGCAGCTAAGTTCAGTGATTTAGGCTGAGCTATGATGAACAATAAAAACAAAGTACAGGGGTATGATCTTAGGAGGTTATTGAGCTACAACAAGGGCATTTAGGATTCTTGTAAGTCAAATGCTTAGTTCATAAAACAACCCAAATATTGACTAAAGCAACATTCATCTACTTTGCAATTGCATAGCAAGAGTAGTTCGAAGGCTATCTGACTAACTTCAGGATCTGTCTGTAGTTTATAAAGCAAACAATAGTAACAAACAAACAAACTAATCGCTCCCCATTGGAGTTTCCATTTTGTTTCTAGGAAAACTAGTGTCTTTTTGATCTGCTAGTCCCACTAAGAAGGGTAGCTATCTTAGAAGCAAACAATCAAAGCAATCTGTGATTTCCTTTATGTATGATAGATAAGAGAGAAGAAAAAGGGACCAACCTAGATATTCCACTTGACTCCTTGCTTGATTTCTCTCTCCCTTGATAGAGCTTGCAACTCCTCTCCTACTTGTCCCGCTTTAGAGAACACTTGCAGAGTCAAAGTAACAAATCACCATCAAAGCATCTCGATCTACAATATCATAAACAATGTAGAATCAGAAATACATCGAACATACAATTGCATTCACAAATAACAAGATTCACAAATACACGATTGTATGGAGGAAAACTCAAAGAACTTTATTAATAGTAGAAATAGAAGAGAGGATCACAACACAGCTGTCTGATCTAGCATCATCCTCCCAGCATCAAAGCCCTCTTCACCTCATGAAAAGCAAGCTCACCCAACAATACAATGTTCTTTCCCAAAAAGAAACCAACAACACTTCCTTACAAATTACAAAATTCCAGCCTGTAGATCTCTCAGATGAGGGATCCATTTATAGATGTCTTGCAAGGGTGTGAGTCAGCTGTGGGTTTTTGATTAGTGTCATTCCACTGATAGTTCTTGGTTCCACTAGGAGATTCCATTGATCTCTTACTCATCCCTAGGTGAATTCAGAGAGGCAAGTGTCATAGGAGAAGTTTCTAGAATATTCCATGAGCATCCACTTAGCATATTGTCTCAGCCATTTGTCCATTCTCGCACATCGCACCCTATAGAATTTCTATTTAGTATGCATCACACCTGGCTAGTGTAACAGCCAGTATGCATCACACCTTGACCATGGAGCAGTCAATATGGTCTAGTTTTGGACAGTTCTGAGTGGTTTTTCAGGTGGAACGTTTGGGAAATGATGTAATCAGTTGACCATGATCCTTTAGTGAATGAAACAACACTTTTAGGGGTTAAAGAACCCTTGGCTTATCGAAATATTTGATTGGGGTTGAAGTGCCCAAATATGTCTATAACACCATCAAAGAGACACATTAACACAATTTTTTGATGAAGGAGTTCACCCCTCCTGGGCTACATCTCCTTGGTCCAACGTCCATGGCTTGGGCCTTTGTATTAGCTCAATGTGGAAAAAATGTTGTATAAAAATCTCTATGGTTCTTGATACCTACACCAATGTGTTCGTAATGTCCAAATTAGCCAAAAATGACTATCAGATCTCTAAAAATTGACTCTGGTTGATCTGGGCATGACCTCCTTCCCTGGTGGCCCTAAGCTTCCCTGACCTTCCCTATGGAAAAATCACCTATATAAGTCTTATATTGCCTATTAAACATGTACCAATCAATTTAGAATGTCCAAATTAGCAAAGAACACCTCTTTCTGAGCTCAATTTGGTCAAAAATTACTCAAGATATGCTTCATTCAATGTTTCCCTAGGAAACTCCACTAAACCTAGAGAAGACTCGAGTTAGCACTGCCAAAATTGGCAGCCCCACCAATTTTGGACTTATATGTGGGTTAATATATGTTTGATTCTATATATATTATATATATATATATATATATTACATATATATATATTTATTATTTATATATATTTATATAATTATATATTATATATATATACATATTTTTATATTAATATTTTATTTATTATATATATATATATATATTTATTATATATATTATCTATACTATTATATATTATATATATTTATATATTATATAAAACAATTCCACATATATTCACCCATGACTTTCATAATTCCACCTTGGAGAACATTGGGTAATTTCACCTTCACACAACCAAACTGGTGAATCCTGAAGTGACACTTGTCACAGCCTCATTGGGAAAAAATTGAAGAAGATTCCCATCATGCTGACCGTACTTCCATGTCATCATTTTGTCTTGTTCTACAATTTTTTTAGCTTTTTAGGAAAACAAACAATAGGAAATTTTTCCTTCATTCGGACTCGATTTTTAGTGAAACGAATTGTGTTGAGATCTTCCTAACGAGAGGGACACAATCATTCAATTTTCGAGATAATCTAAGAACTTTGATTTTTGAGCTAAATACTAAGCACTTGATCAACTGTTCTTGACACCTCACAAGGAGAGTGCCATTCCCAATTGGAGCCACTATTAGAGTCCTATAATTTATAGGATCAATTAATGATTTCATGTTTCCTTTCAGTATTTCAAATTGTAAATAATATTACATATTGCAAATGACTTCCAAAAAAAGATATATAAATGAAAATAGAAATAAAATTTGGTGTGTCTTGTTTATTATTTATATATTAATATATAATATTATTTGTATATCTATTATATATATATATTATTAAAATTGAAATAAAAGAAAAGGAAAATTGATAAAAGAACCCCACAGGAAAAAAGAAAAACAATTAAAAAAAAATGTGAAAGTGATGCTAGATCAAGTGTCACTGATAGTACAATAATTCCTCGAGAATAAATTCATGAAATTGTGTGCAGCCTGTTCAAAATTCCACAATACTTCCTCTTGCTTGAAACATACTATTTAATCATGTTTAAGAAATATTCAATTTCTGTCAATTAGATTAGAATGAATAAATTAGTCAAACAGTGTAACCTTGGCTAAGATTAGATTAGGTAGATCAATTGAATAAATTAATCCAAGTGTGTAATATGGATTATTGTAATAGTTATATTGGCTTTGAATAGGTGTTTAGTCCTTTAAATCATAGAATAAATGGGTTTGCACTCCTGAATGCATCCTAATTTCTTTTAATTAAGTTATTTTAGGGGAAAGTTAAACTTGTTATGAAACATGTTAACACTTGGTGTTATTTGTCCAAAGTTTGGACCTTATTGTAAAAATATGTGCGCGATGGGAAAAATTTTCACTATCATTTAAACCGCACTCATCTCTCCCATTCCCGATCATATCCCCATCTCATCGAATAGCTCCCAGGCTATTTTTGTGCCCCCCCACCCCCCCCCCCCCACATGTTTCCCCTTTACTGTTAGGGGGGAGGGCGGAAAAGAGTTTCTTCCCTGCCAGTCCACCCCTATGTGTCACCATTGTTTTGCATTTTTCACCCCCCCCCCCCCCCCCTCAATATCATATACCACTCCTACCCCCCTTTGAGATTGGTTTTTCACTGCTCCCTCCATAAGCCCCATTCCCAGTTACATCACCATCCACTTCCATTCCACCTCAGCTCCCCTACTACTACGTATCTCCTTCTCACCAATTGTCCTACACCTCCTTCCACCTACCGCTGGTCACCACATCAATTAACCATTGTGTCCTCCCATTTGCCACTTCCTCCTATTGTGATTTTCCATTGCAGAGTAAATTCTCCTCTAAACAACCATTTTAGCCAAATGGTCCCACTCCACTGCAAACCTATAAATATTTGTTTTCACCTTCAATCATCCTACTTCATCACACTCATACTCTCACCCTACTATCAATTCGACCCTTTTTTTCCCTTTTCGTCCATCCGTTGCTGATAGAGTAATTCCTTACAGGTTCTTCCTCCCTGCATAATTAATTGTCATCCCTTGCACAATCCACAATTATCCTCTGCAATTTCGTCATGTTATCACGATGGCCCCCAAAACCAAAACTGATGGCATTGTGGTAAATCTTATTCTCTCTCACTCTATGGATATAGACCATATTCCCTTAGTCGATAGAGACTATAAAATCACTAAAAAAAAGTGTGAATTCGAACTCTTCAAATTAAACTGCTAGTTTTGTGACACGTATCTTGATCAGTCGAATGAAATTGGGCTGTGGCAATCTAGACTACCCCTTTTTGTTTTTATCCAATCCTATTATTTCCCTCAATTCTTCCTGAAGTTCCATGCTATTTAACTATCGAGTAAGAGAGCTATCATCTCCCCTAGTGGTGAAATCATTTTCACCATTACCCATGAGAATATAAATCAAATGTTGTAGGTCCCACACAATGAATCCCTAACTTCCTTTATCCATTGATGCTCTTAAATAAATTTACCAAAAGCTCACTTTTCCCCAGAGAGCCAGGATTTTTGAAATCTTCCTGCCTGAAGATTCTCAATTTTCTAATAAAAACGCCCCCTATCCCTCTTCTAATTTCCCCTAAAGAACCAGAGAGATCATCACTGTCTTGTCTTGCTTACTTGGGTACTTCTCAGACGAATGGGTAGATAAGCCTATTTTAGGCTTTCTATCCAGCCTTTACAAAAAGAAGGACCATCAGTCATATTTGACTATGGTCACTTTCTTGAAAATGTAATGCATGAACAATTCCTTCAGTTTTTAACTGTAAGGAATGTTCATATATTCTTCCATTCTTATACATATCTTTATTTTATTTTAGACGGACAGGTTTCTTTTTGCAGTCCAAAAACGCAAGAAACAAGGAGAGCCTCAGTCCATAATTTGTTGGACTTCAATTATCAGGAAAAAAATCACATGAGTATAGGTTCAAATATTTTATAGATCAATTTTTATATCCAACAACTTGTTTGCTGAGTGGCTAACAAATTACTATGATTAGTTAGGACATTCAAAAGATGTTGCATCTCAGTGAATAGGTGAAGGTAGGAGATTGGTATTTATACCAATCATTTACAAAAATCAGAGTTTATGGCTACGAGATGCCACCTTATAAACTATGAAATTAGCTTCCTATGAGGATATTTTCCTTGGAGTAGACCAGGAAAATAATCCAATTAGATAACATTCATTTCTTGTAAGCCAAGAAGAAGTCCCAATTCAGAATCAAAACACAGATAGGGTCATTCATCTGTCAAAACAGAGTAGCAGGAGATGGAGAAGACCTCCTACTAAAACAAATGAATTTCCCCTTAGCTTCACATGGTATTATGACCCCTTTGGGCTAATTTCTATGTTGAGGGTGGAACAAAAGACAACCCCCTATGTACATACCCAGAGACCAAAGATTGAGAAATACATGAATCAACAGGATTGGGTAGAGAACACATTGCAGGAGGCCAAAGATTAGGTGTTGTCCACAATTACCTCAGAGACTCCTACCTCTAGAGAGAAGACTGAGAAAAGACCAAGCGAGGAGGACTCCCCTTTATTCATAGAAGTCTCATCCAAGGAATTCAAGATCTAATCAAATAAGACAAAGAAAAGCTCCAAGGTAGACTTCCCACCATTGGAGGAAACACAGGGTACTATTGTACTCTCTCGCCTTCAAAATTTAAAGTTTGGTAGCAACACCACTGATTCTCCATCATCCTCAACCACCAAATAGAATCCAACTACAACACCTCATACACCATAATCATTTACAGAACAGAGGCAACTTGATATATTTTAAAGGTATAGGGAAATTAAACGAAGGAATGAATCCCTCAATGATAATATTTATGATTAATTCTGGAAGCATTCTTCCTTGATTCAACACAGGCTCATTTTAGCCTATGCAATAGAGAAAGAAAGAATGCATATGGCATTCACAGGCACAAGTAACTCAACCTAAATCAGTAGCTTATTTCAAGAAAACTATATTTGAGTTTGAGGCAAAGGATATCCACCCTTTGGATCAGATGGACATGCATAGGAAAATAGGAAAGATGGTTTATTCAACCTTTACATAGACTGCCCTTACTGCTTCTAAACTACAGTTGTCTTTGAACAATGTTCAATCATAGATCAAACTAAAAAAAGTTACCTCTCTGGCGAAAGATAATAGAATTAAATATTTAGAAGAAATGGTGATCAAATCAAGTTTTGATCTAGCTAATTCAAAGGCTATGGAGGTGATAATTAACAAAAAGAATGTTAATATAGCATCCCTGAAGAAGCAATTGAAGATACATGCCACTGAAGATCCTCGGGAAAAGGAATTAGGAGAAATAGAAAAACAGAAAGAAGAAAAGTTGAACCTCCTGGTGGAACAAAGTGCACAAATTAAGGAAATGGAGGCAGAGATGAATAAGTTGATCAAAGAGAAAGAACAAAGTTCTCAAATTTCTATGGTTCCTCTTGATGTAGTTCCCATTGCATCACTACTTCAAACATGCATTCCTACAACAACTACAACAGTAGGAACATCCTCCTCTACAACACCTATTTCTTCTTCAACTGTAGATGATTCAATCAAATTGGCTCAATCCATGGAAAATATGTCGATACAGGGAGAAGAAATTAAAAGACTAAGAGAAGATGCAAAATTCCTATAGGAGAAGAGTAATAGATATGATAATTCTCTTATGACATAGATGTAGAAATCCCAAGCTCTTTCCGAGAGATTGTAGTAGATGGAAAAGGAGACTGCCATGGGTAATACCCTAGCCCAGGTTAAGGAGAACATTTAGAAAAGGATAGAGGAAGCCATGGTAGAAATTTGGCCATCTATACAAATTATATTTGAACAGAAGGAATTTATAAAGAGATCTAATGAAGTTATTGAAAAAATAAAAGTACAGTTGGGTGATAAACCTTTTGAAGCTACAAAGCTCATCAAGTTCCTCAATTCCAACAACAAGCATGAACTAGAATAACTAGAGGTTGAGGGTAGAACTAAAACCAAACTAGAGGTCAAAAAGGTGTTGACCAAGAGAAATTTGATTAGATAGCTAGAAGAAAAGTGTCAACTTCTTAACATTGGTGTATAAAGATTCTTAACTGATATGGAAGTTCTCTACAAAAAAGGACTTCCAAGTTTATTAATAATAAATGACAAGCTCAGTGCAAGGTCAGGTTACAGTTAGAAATTTCTAACCAAGGCTAAAGCTGCTTCTAAATTTGTAGGAGGAAGGATCGACATGATAGGAAAATCATTTTTAGAAGTGTTGGCATGTGATTTGGACATTCAATACGAAATCAAATATATCCTTATTTCCAAACCAAGTTTTGCCAAATGCACTTAAGTGGATGAGGTCTATAGGAAGTTACTCAATACATCTATCCCTGGTAAACAACATTGGGATAAATTATGCGAGTTACTGGAGTAAGAATATGACCTATTTTTATAGCTTAGCATCAACAACACATCAAGATTTGAAGGGCCAGGTATTCAACAATTCAACAAATCGAGTGCCAGCACTTTAGATAGTTCCAATTTTCCTAAACTTTTGTAGCAGTTAGATAGATTCAGTTTAGGAATTCCTAAATACATCCTAGTCAATTTTGACAGGATATTTTGTATAGCTTATAAATGCTTTTCTTTTTATCAAGGGTTGATTTTTGCGTTTCAAAATCTATTGTACTATTTTCATTTGATGGGTTGATTAGTGATAAAAAGGAAATTCTTCACAAGATTCATGTGTTGGACTATTTGGTGAAGTGCTTCCCTCACTATCATGCTTATGTTTTCTTAAATCTAAATTATTTGACAGAAAGTTGATGAACATAATTTGTTGAAAAATACACTCCGATTTTGGCTATGGATAATTTAAATGTTTTCTTCTAGTATCATGTTAAAGAATTCTTAATCTCTTTAACTTCAATAGAACTTATATCTTTTCTTCTATCACACTTCATTTAAACGTAAAGGATACAATTAGTTCATCTGCCTTACCCTGCAAAACTCCTTCGAAAATATGAAACAGATCCCTCTTAAGTTATAGACTCCATAGCCAAATGGAAGTTTCGGGAATTTAATCAACCATTCAATTTTAAAATCAAACACAAACCCTCATAACTAGCCTAATATTTAAATATGACAAAGTTAAATATGATACAGAGATCCATCTCTGAAAATGGCTTGCCTAGATCCAAGCTTCCAAAGTGGTTTTTTGGTTACCTCTGTGGTTCTCTTTTGCAACCTTGGAATATTATAGGGTGCTAACAGATGCCATATTTTTATCTTTTCCCCCTTTTTCTTCTTCCTCCCCTCCTTCAAAGCTTCTTGTTTCTCCTTTTGCTTCGTTCCACTTGATTGCACTCTGTTCAGGCCTATGTTCTCCACATTGTGCATGCAAACAACCCTCATCCACCGATTTGGGCTTGAACTACATCACTTGCTCATGCAGATGGTAGTGTAGACCCCTCAAATACTTGAGGGTACATCTTGTTTCTTTAGAGGGATATCCAACATTATATACATTGTAATAGCCCTGGTGAAAATTCCATGTAATAAAGTTAAAAAACAATAGCCACAGATGAATGGGACACGTATTCCAAGCTAAATGTTGGGCAAGGCATCCTGGAGGGTGTTCATTTGGTTGTTAAGGAAATTGGCAAAGGCAATGGCTAAGGAATTAAAAGGCATTTTGGCACATTTATTTATGAAAATAATGGAAATTAGCAGAAAACGGAGGTGAAAGGTCACAGGTTGCATGTGAGGAGGAAAATGAAGGAAATAATGGAAAATGAAGGAAATAGAGGCCTCATTCATAAAAATGCTTCTGAGGATAATTGGGTAACCTTTTTTCAGTTCAGTCTTAGAGCTCTCTCTCATTATTCTCTCTCTCATAGTGTTTGATACTTAGAGTTTTCTTGGAGAACTCTTGGAGGGTGTGGCATAGTTAGATTGGTTGGGCAAGAAGGAATTGACATCCATGGCATATGCAAGAAAATGCAAGAAGGCATCGCCAGTTTTGGCATGCATGGCATATGCATGTGGTTTATAGGTTTTGATTTGTCATTGGCATGGAGGATTTCCTAGATTGACAATGGATTTCCTAGTCTTTCCATTTCTTGGATAGCCATGGTGATTCTGGTTTTACTTTCATTGCCTTTTTTGGTTGGTTTTCATGTTTCCTTAGCTTGGGTTGAGTTATTAGTCTTGGAGCCTTGGTTGGACAAACTTTCTAGAGCCTTGGAAGGATTGGATAGAGGCTGATCTAATGATGGTTTTATGACGTCTAACCATGAGGTGGAATCATTGTTTGATGGGTTGATTTTTGATTGATGTGCTTTATGAGATCATGCTTTCATGCTTGGAATATGGCATGGGGGTGAATGGCTGAAGAGAGATTTGGCTCAGTCATTCTACAGTTAGGTGGAACGTGGTAGTCCCATATTTGGTTGGTTCATTGCATTCCTTAATGAGAAATCCATTCCATTTATTTTCATATGTAAAGGTACTGATTTATTAATGGATTTGATGGATTATATGTTTATTGTATTTATGTTCCTGTTATGCTAGTTATATGCACATCTTATGACAACGGTTATGTATGAATTTCAACATGTTTTTATTTAAATGTGAATGGATAATGTGCTTATGACCTAATAGATGATAATTTAAAAAATGGGATGAGGGAACAATGGTTCATAGTGATTCTCATATAAGTATGAGATCCCTACACATAATTATGTTGTTTACACCTATAGGTTACATGTCGATGATACGCTTGATGAAATTCCTGTCATGACTAGTAGGGATCCAATCAAGGTATTGAAGTATTTTATTTAGTGCTTTCAGTTCCATGTTACTTAACAGATTTGAAGAGATGGATCAATTTTGGTTAGTGACCTAGGCTCTGAGCCTGAAAGAGTGGCTTAAATCCTGGGGTCACTAGAACAACATTAACAATTTTAGTCCACACTCAATGGTAGGTAGGCATGTGAGAGTGGCTTTAGGTTGTTGGTCACTCGCTTATCCATAACATCAGAGTGACTATGGCACAAGAGACCTAAAATATTAGTGGGACCGAGGGATAGGCTATATGAGTGGATGAATTGTTCTCTGACGGTTCTATTGATGACATTGAATGTATGTATGGTGTGTTTGCATCGGTTTGACTTCCTTCATATGACCTAGGAGGTAGAATCATATCATAATGGCCTCTCATCGCATGTTTCCCCAAATTGGCTAGTTGCTTGGATAGATGCGGGAGGAGAGTGTTACAGAGTGGTATCAGAGCATGGTTCACCCCTCGGACTAGATGGGCTATGTGTTGGTCATGCATGCATGTCAGTTGTGTGTGTGTCTCTTACAATTATATACTTGTTACATTTTCTTAATGATTGATTAGGGTTGTAGTATGGTTATCATCGAGAATTTGAAATTGATTTCATGAAATGCATTATCATAAGTATGTGACCAACTATGTATGGATTGTATGTCGCTTACATGTTGATTTTATGGTGCCTACTTACATACCTGTAATATAGGTTACATTCTTGAATATTTGGACTAAATGTATTAGTCTTGTATGTTGATTACACGATTTGATCACTTATGTTTGATTACATGCATTTATTCGTAGGTGTAGTTGATTTGACATTACTTATGTCTACTATTGGTTGCATGTGGAAATGGGTACAATGGAGTAATGGTTGTTGTAATGCATGAGGTCATAACATACATTGTTGATATGGCCTTGCATTGATGACTGGATCCTAGTTACAGTGATGTTTATGTGTTGATAGATTTATTGGTGTATGTATATATGCTATTATGATTATGTTATACATGTATCATGATGATTTGGTGATTTTGCAGACAAGATATCCTCCCCGAGCTATAGTAAGGTATGTTGGTCTCTTGTGATTTGGTTTATATGACATATTATGCCTTCCAGGAATAAATATCAAATGGCTAGCAAGATGGTTGACTACAGATATTCTCCCTACAAATCTGAACAACAATATGGTGTCAGCAACTCTTTCGACTTGGTAGTGAAACTGAGAAGCCTAAAGGAAGAGATAAGGAGTTGTAAGGAAGATAACGAAAGAATCATACAATCATAGGAAAATTTAGCAGAGGTGAATGTAGTAATACTTCCGAGCTTGTTAGATTTGTGCCGACAAGGACCACTACAGATTAGTCATGAGCATGAAGATAAAAATACTAGGGCATATGGTACCAGATCGCATGGTGGTCATAGATCAGATATAGATGACATAGTTACAAATGGAAGATTGTTGGACACTCCGGAGAGGATAAGGTATAGACACAGGTATAATTCTAGTTCTGATTTAGATAGGAACTATGATCGTCATCGGTATCATCCTTATCGGACGAGTGATAAGGGGTATTTTCCAGATGAATTTAAGAAGGAGAAGCGACCTACTTTTTGTGGAGAGATAAAGAGATCACAGGATGCAGAGGCATGGTTTGTTGGTATGATGAATTTTTTCAGGTTGCATGACTACTCAAAGAACATGAAAGCTAGCATGGCTACTTTCAGTCTTAAAGGTCAAGCAGACATCTAGTGGAAAGACGTGAAGAATGTAAGGGACATAAATGAGGAAGATCTGACTTGGAGCGGATTTGAGTGGCTATCAAAGAACAATTATTTGTCAGAAGGATACTTCGATGATAGGGAAAAATAATTATATGTAATAAAGATGGGATCCATAACAGATGACAAGTACACAAGTAAGTTCTAGGAACTTTTGAGGTATGTGCCTTACCTCAAGGAGGAGAAGGCTAAGATTCAAAAATTCATTAGTAGATTATCGGTTGCACTTAGAGACAGGATTGAATTCAATGAGCCTATATCATTGGAGGAGGCCATTCAAAAGCTAAAGCATTGATATGAACAATCGAAGTGAAAAACTAAGACTAAGCCAGACTGGAGAGGTAATGTAAAGAACAAAGACAAATACAATAAAAAGAGAGCAAGGCCATAGAGTACATATAACAAGGAGAATGTTGCACCACCTAAGAATTTCAATGCATCAGATAGAGGATAGGGAGATTAGCCTCAGGATTAGAGAAAGGAGCCCGTGCAATATTGGACTTGTGATAAATATCACCTTAGGAGAGATTTTCCGCAACATTGGAATGGTAGACCTTAGATATACAATGCACAGGAGGCATAAAATATTGGAGATGTAGGCAAAAGTACTTCTCCTGTGTATTAATTCATGGAAAAAAAGCAGGCAGAGAATTAGACATCTATCATTGAGATGGAAGGTAAGCTCTGTGATCAAGTTATTTCTATTTTGATTGACCTTGGATCTAATTATAGCTATGTTGGTCCTGAATTGTTGGATAAGTGTGGTTTGAGTAAGGAATTCCATGCAGAGTCTTGGTTAGTGTAGTTGGCTACAAGTACGAAGAAGTGAGTTCATCATTGGGTAAGAGCTTGCACATTTGACTTAAATGGAATGCTTACAACAGTAGATTTGAATGTATTACCATTGGGTTCATACGGTATGTTATTGGGCATGCATTAGTTGTATCTACATAGAACCAAGGTTGATTTCTATGACAAATCTATTGAGTGTTTTGATGACAATGAGGAACTAAGAGTCTTGCAAGATTAGAAGAAAGCCACATCAGTTAGGATGGTGACAACTATGCAAGAAAAGCATAGCCATAGGAAAGGGTGCAAGCTATTTGCAGTACATATTTCTATTGATAAGGGTAAGGAGGTTGGGGATGCAGATGTGTTGAACAAATACCTAGTTTAACAGCAGTTCAAGGATGTATTTCATGAGGACATCATAGAGTTGCCACCACATAGGGAGGTAGATGTTTCTATTGAGCTAGTGCTAGGGGTATCTCCAACATCTAAAGCACCTTACAGGATGAGCACACTTGAGTTGGTTAAGTTAAAGTTGTATTTGAAGGAAACGTTGGACAAGGGTTACATTAGGCAAAGTGTATCACCGTGGGACACATTGGTATTGTTTGTGAGGGAGAAAGATGGTACCCATAGATTATGCATTGATTATAGGTAGTTGAACAAAGTGACTATCAAGAATAGATATCCTTTGTCGACGATTGATGACTTGTTCGATTAGTTGAAGGGAGAAACAATTTTCTCGAATATTGACTCTAGATTCGGATACCATTAGGCATGCATCAAAAAGGAGGATATATACAAGACTGCATTCAAGTCTAGGAATGGGCATTATGAGTTTGTTGTTGTTCCATTTTTCTTAACGAATGTTCCAACTACATTCATGTGTTTGACGAATAGTGTGTTGAATCCATATTTGGATAGGTTTGTTATTCTATTCGTTTATGATATACAGACATATTATAAAAATGAGGAAGAGCATGCCAAGAATGTAGCAGCAGTGTTGAGGTTGTTGAGGGACGATCAGTTGTATGCTAAGTTTAGCAAGTGTAGTTTCTTTCAAACCTAGGTGCACTACTTGGGACATGTTGTCTCCAAGGAATGCATTGCAGTAGATCTAGAGAAGATAAGGGCCATCATGTAGTGGGTAGCTCCTAAGAATGTGGATGAAGTGATATCTTTCATGGGTTTGGTAGGCTATTGCAGAAGGTTCATCAGGAACTTCTTGTAAATTTCTTATCCCATTACATCCTTACAGAGGAAAGGTAATATGTTTGAATAGACCAAAGAGTGTGAAGCTAGCTTTGAGTAGCTTAAGTAGTTGGTAACACATGCACCAGTGCTACAGATTACAGATCCAGACAAAGAGTTTCTAATATGTACAGATGCTTACAAGAGAGGGCTCGGTAGAGTCATTATGCAGGATGGATAGGTGGTATGTTATGAGTCCTAAAAACTAAATGAGCATGAGAAAAACTAGATGACACATGATCATGCATTAGTAGAAATTATACATGCACTGAAGATGTCGAGTCATTATCTTCTTGGCAGACGGGTTGTGCTTATGAGTGATCACATTGGGTTGACGTATTTATTTGACCAGCCGAATCTAAATTCCATGCAGGCTAGATGGTTGGCCATGATCAGCGAGTTTGATTTCAAGATAGGTACATCTAAGGTATAGAGAACAAGGTGGCATATTCTCTCAGTAGACGGATATAGATACGTCACTTGGCAACTATGAGCTCCTATGGGACAGATTTATAGGATAGGATCTTCCAAGTAGGACAACAAGATGTTAGGTATATGGATATTGTACACAGGTTGCAACAAGGTGATAATACAAGTATATGTACAAGTGTAGGTACAGGTACATGCAGTGGTATAGGTATAGGTGTAGGTTCACAGGGAATGGACTATTCTCTTATATCAAAGGGTTTGGTTAGGTTCTGAGATAGGATATATGTATTGAATAACAATGAGATCAAGAAGGTGATATTGAGGGAGTTTCATGCAAAAGTATATTCAGGTCACCTAGGTAACTAGAACACACTGACATCAGTAAAGAGATCTTAGTATTGGCTGAAATTGAAGAGGGATGTAGCAGAGTTTCCTGCTAGATGCTTTGATTGTCAAAGAGTGAAGGTAGAGTCTAAACATCTAGGTGGACAACTAATGCATTAGAAAAGGAAGTGGGAAGAGTATCTCCCTTTAGTCGATTTTTCATACAAAAAAGTTTATCAGGAGTCATTGAGGATGAGTATGTTTGAGGCATTGTGTGGGAGGAGTTGTAACACTCCCATCAGTTTGACTGATCTAGTTAGCAAGGTATTGATTGGGCTAGATATGTTGGTATAAACGGAACATGAAATGAAGGTGATCAAGAAGAATCTCAAGGTTGCACATGATAGGAAAATGAGTTATGCTGATAGGAATAGGTTGTTCAAGGAGTTCTAGGTTGGAGAACAGGTGTACTTGCATATCAAACTGAAAAAGAGATCTTTGTGGATTGGCAAGGTATTGATTGGGCTAGATATGTTGGTATAAATGGAACATGAAATGAAGGTGATCAAGAAGAATCTCAAAGTTGTACATGATAGGAAAATGAGTTATGCTAATAGGAATAGGTTGTTAAAGGAGTTCTAGGTTGGGGAATAGGTGTACTTGCATATCAAACTGAAGAAGAGATCTTTGTGGATTGGCTCATGTGCTAAGCTGGCACCACAGTTTTTTGGACCCTTCGATATCATTGAGAGGATTGGGCTAGTAGCCTATCAACTTGCACTACCTCTGCTAATGAAAATCCACGATGTTTCCCATGTCTCAT
>APFE031476647.1:8240-23801 GCA_000404065.3 Pinus taeda | reverse complement strand
TTTTCATAGCTTATGCATTATTTTTTAGTATGTTTATGTCATTTGTATGAATAAGGGTGGTCACTCTTCCTAGGTGGCTAACACGTGCTTATTTTAGGTTTTTTTGACACATGTTGGAGCAAAACCGAGCAATCATGGGCTAGATGATAGCCAAGCTTGAGGCGAGGATTCGTAGGGGGGATTTCTATGACATTAAATAGCCCTTCATCGGGATCTCCACCCCCAACTCCGAGCTCAAAGCCCAGAAAAAATGGATCTTGAAGGTAGCCAAGCAGATTTTGGAAAAGGGACTATCTACTAACAGTTTGGACAGCCAAATCCCCTAGATTTAGGAGGCCTGCTAGGGCCCTCGTGGTGTATAAATGATAAGGCCTCAGCCTTCTTAAGGGACTTTTGAAACCATTGCATATTTTTTCACTACAGTGTTGTCACCTTCAGCTTGTTCTCTTGTAGCCATTTTGGCATAACGTTTGACTGATGACTATTTTTTGATAATGATAAGCAGTCCTATTTTATATCAACTCTGAGTTTTCTATAGGAGTCGTAGCTCTTAGGGTTGGGCCCAACCTGAGAGCCTAGGGCCTCCTTTATGTACTGTTATCTTTCCTTTATGCATCTTTGTTTTCCTTTTTATGCATTTGAAAATGTATTTCTATTAGGCAGATTAAGTTGTGTTGATTAACTAGGTCGTTGTTTATGAATAGAATTGCTTCAGATGTTTATAATAGATTGGTAGGATAATAAAAAGGAAAAAAGCTCCAGAAAAGGGTCAACAAACACTCTTGGTTTCACCCCTTCCTCATTGGATCAAGGGCTAGAATTGAAGTAACCGTGCTGTCCCAAACAAAAACACTAGTTTGCTTTGCCATGCAATCATTAGTGTGTTGTTTTCATTTTCAGAAGTTGGTTATGTGTTCAGATCTCTGAAATGCCTTATTGCATAGTTGATATATATGGTTCTCCTTCAAATAAAGTTGTTGTTCATTCACTTTATTGTTAGCTAGATTAGATTAGCTAGACTTTGATTACTTGCAAGAATTTATTGATTCAGTTGAAAGTACACAGTGCAGAGCATCTCCTCCACTATTTCATCCATGCAAGCTTCATTAGAGCCATCTCCTCACTAGTTTCCCCATCTCACATTTGTCCTCCTGCCCACATAACCCTACCCTTTTTGTGCAACCATTATTTCAGCCTTCTTTGAGCTAATTTAGCCATCTCCACCTTCTCACCACTCCATCCACCTGTCCCTGGGCCACTTCAGACCCCTATCCTACCTCCATATCCATTCATGCATCTTCCATCACTCACCCATCCTCCAAAATCACATTTTTAAACATCCTATAGAAATTTCTAAACATCTTGTAGAAATTCCTGAACATCCTGTAGAACCCCTGCAGACTTCCTGTAGAATCTCACAAATGAGGTTTCTTGATAGCCAAAATTTGTGAAACTCTTTGGAAGGGTGTTAGGGACTCCTTAGACCCTATATGAACCTTCCCAACCTCTTCCAAGCATTTCTCCTCCTTGATCCACCCCTGCACAGTTAAGAACAGTGAATGCATATGCATGATGAAGCTCACAACTTAATCAAAAATACAAAAAGATGTTTTCTTCAGGTAGAGGTAGTCTAGACACATGGATTTTACCTTCATAGAAGTAATGGTATCTCTTTCAGTAGCTTGCATTCTCTTCTTTGCGTCAGTAGGACTAGCTGGTAGAATTAGGGTTTGCTAGGGTTTGCGCTTTCCTTCAGTTTTTCAATCTTTTTTCACAAATAGATTAGCTTCCTTTGAGTTAGCTTTCATCCATCAATTAAAAAGCTTCTTCTAAGAGCTCATAGAAGTTGGCTTAAGCTCCTAGCAGACTTGTGCCAGCTGACCAAGTGACAGTTGTGGTAAGAGCTAGTAATTGTGCATACAGCACCGTCGCTTCCAAGTTTGTTACGAACTACCGGGTTGATAAAAGTAAAGAAGGGAGTCCCAGGAGTTGCTACATTATTGTTGCAATACTGGAGCCCACCATCTTTTTGGCTTCATTGCCAGGGAAGCGTCAGAGTATTGGTGATTATTGCTTTTCTTCCATTTTCTCCTACAACATTCTGCCGAGTAGTTTATTTCATTTCCATTCTACAATTTCATTTTTGGAAAAGTAGAGTGGACATTTCCTTCTTTCATAGATTAGAATTTCAATTCCGCAATTTCAATTCTACAAGCGTAGATTAGCATTTCAATTCTACAAGCGTAGCTTAGCATTTCAATTCCGCAATTTCAATTCTGCAAAGTAGATTAGTCCTTTCCTACTTTCATTTCAATTCTGCCTTTTCATTTCAGCAAGATAGTTAGTTGCAGTTCAATCTATTTAGTTTTGCAGGTACCAACAGAGACAAAAAAACAACAAAAGCAATCAAAAGTCTTCCCATTTCATGCCTCGTAGGAACAGAGATAAAACCGGCAAATTCTTACCCAACACCCCCACCACATCACTGAGTCAACCTTCTCTCTTCTCTGGTGACAATGAGCCAGAAGAACCTATAGGTGAACCTCCTGAGATATACGAAGATCCTATAATAGAAGAAGAGTTAGAGAACACTCCATCTGAAACCATGGCTGAAAACCGAAACGGTAGAAGAGAAGATGAGAGAATAGAAGGTGCCTTTCCTATCCGAGAGACCAATGGAGACATAAAAATGAAAAACATAAGTCCCTCAGCTTTACCTCACTTCCATGGATTGACTACTAAAGACCCTGATACCTTCCTATTTCAGTTTGTTGTCCTTTGTAGAACTTACGACTATCCTGAGGACGAGCAAAAGTTGAAACTCTTTCCCCCTACCCTCAAGGACACAGCATTACACTGGTTCATGGGGTTACCTGGAAATAGTATCATCACTTGGGCTTAGATGCAGCAAGCTTTCAATGCCAAATACCGGGACTACTGTAGGTCCAAGGAAACCAAGGGAGAAATCTTTCGGATGACCATGGGAAGCAATGAGTCTTTAGAAGATTACGAGGAAAGGTTCCAAGTTAGTTATAAACGGGCCAGGTGCACACTTGACCCGGAATCTCTGAAGCTGGTTCTACTCCAAGGAGTCCCTAAAGACCTTCTAGACACCCTTAACATGCCGGCTGGAGGGGACATCTACCAACTACCTTATGAGGACATAAAGACCGTGTTTAGAAACCATTCTAGGGTGGCCCGGAAGAGAGGTAGGGGGAATCCACTCTCAGCTAGTACCACCTTCTCCAAGCATGAGTTTGCTAACTAGATGGAAGACCTCAAGAGTGAGATGAGATACACTATTGCCATGCAACCTGATACCTTCCAAATTCAGCAAAAGAAAGTGGAAGCTGAGAGGGCTTTGGCCATTTTTTGTCCTAGATGCATGAGGAAGCATCCTAAGAATGAACGTCCATTGCACTCAGTAGAGGTATGTTTTGTTTGTGAGGAAGACCAGCCCACCAACCAATGCCCTACCTTCCCTGGATTTAAAGCCATGTACCTAGGGACTGAGGCGACAACTGAACCTCTATACTTCCTCAACCAAAGGAGGCTACATGGACCCACACCTTACTAGCAGGGGATGCAAGGGACATCCCAAGCTTATTATAACACCAACCAATCCACTCATATACCTTCTTGGGGCCTCCCTGCTCATCCTTCCTAGTTCGCACCTCCTCCATGGTCTTATCCATCTCCATACCATACTCAACCTCCTCCTCATTCGTTTCACTCACATGCCTAGCCACAAACTAAGTGGAATGCACCTCAACCGGGGTGGAGGCCTCAATACAACCCTCCTCCTGCCATTTTTCCTCCACCATCAGCTCAACCACAACCATTACCTCCTACTCCTCCAAGACAACCCCAGATTCCTGCTCAACCGAACCCGAACCCCAACCCCAACAACAGACAGGCCCAATAGGTATATACTAGGGAGACAACATGCCCTACCTATGTTGTGGAGATCCAATAGATCAACCTATGATCAGGGAAGGTCCTTCCAGAGCACCAACCTCCTCCCCTAGAGGAGGGGGAAGAGAAACAGGAAAGCGAACCCCAAGCCATTCCACCCTTTCCTGAGCGACTCACAGTAACCACACAACACAACCTATAAGAGACTGAGCTTCTGGGAGACCTCAAGAAGTTGTGTGTGAAAATACCACTTCTCCAGGCCATAAAATATGTACCGATATACAACAAATTGATTAAGGAGAAGTGTTTCAGGCACCCAGGCAGGCGAAAGAGAGATGCCTCAACTATCAATGTCATCGGACAACTGTTCGATCTTATGTTGGGGCAAGTAATCTGTCCAAAGTATTTGGACCTTGGGAGTCTTGTAGTTGATGTCCACATCAATGGCACCATCATACCCCACACCTTCATTGATCTAGGGGCCGCAATTAATGTGATGACCAGGGACACCATGCTTAAGCTCAACCTTCAGAGTTCCTTAAGGAAGACCTCGACAGTACTGCAATTGGTAGATCGCTCCACCATGACTCCCAAAGGGATTATGGAAGATGTCTTGGTCTCTATTGACTCCTCAGAGTACCCTTTAGACTTCTTGGTCCTTCAGCCAAAGGAAAAAATCACTAGATATCCCCTCATTTTGGGAAGGCCTTGGCTAGCTACTGCAGATGCTTACATCAGCTGTCGAGCAGGAAGCATGACCATAAAAAATGGGCCTATGTCCAAATAGTTGGTCCTATACCCTCCTGCCCAACCTCTACTAGAACATGACTTACCCCTTTAGTTGGAAGAAGGAGATGAGGATGAGTTATACTCTGCACCATTATGCACAATGGAGGCCACCACAGGAGGTCCTCAAACTGAGGATGATTTGATTGAGAACTTAATCCAAAATCCTCCCCCTGGTGCACTATCCTTGGAAGAGTTGGTGGAAGATACCCAAGCCAGTGTTGTAGTGGACCTATGTGTGACTGATCTGACCACTCCCAGAGTTAAAAATGTGGAGTTTGGCCCTAAAAGAACTTTGAAGATCAGCTCCTCTCTCTCTCCCTCTCAGGAAAAGGAGCTATGTAGCCTCTTGACCCACCATTTGGAGGCTTTTCCCTAGAGCTACAAGGAAATGAAAGGAATCCATCCCTCGGTCTGTACCCATCATATCTACATTAAGGAGGACTGTAAACCAGTCATGAAACCTCAGAGGAGAATGAATACAGCCCTTAAGGACATTGTTAAAGAAGAAGTGAAAAAATTGTTGGATGTAGGATTCATCTACCCCATCTCGGACAGCGAATGGGTTTCCCCTCTGGTGTTGGTACCCAAGAAAAATGTGAAGCGGAGAATCTATGTGGACTACAGAGAACTGAACAAAGCCACCAAGAAAGACCACTTCCCTTTGCCTTTTGATAGATCAAGTGTTGGATGGACTGCCAGGAAAGAAGTTTTTCTTTTTCCTAGATGGGTTCAGCGGGTATAATCAGATCCAAATCAGCCCAGAGGACCAAGATAAGACCACCTTCACTTCTCCATGGCGTACCTTTGCCTATCGAGTCCTTCCCTTTGGGTTATGAAATGCCCCTGCCACTTTCTAGAGAGTTGTACTGAGCATCTTTGCTGAGCTGGTTCATGATTCGATGGAAATCTATATGGATGACTTTACTCCTTACGGGTCTAGCTTCCAAGAAGCCTTATCCAACCTGGGAAAAGTTTTAACCAAGTGCATTGAGATGAACCTATCCCTTAGCCCCGAAAAATGTGAATTCCTAATGATTGAAGGGACCATGTTAGGTCATACCATTTCTTGCCAAGGATTACAGGTGGATCCTAATAAAATTGCTATCATCAAAAAGGTTCCACCTCCTCAGAAGGTAAGAGATGTTTGAAGTTTCCTAGGCTTAGTGGGATATTATAGAAGATTCATTAAAGATTTCAGTAAGCTAGCCTCACCATTGTTTTGGCCTCGTAGGAAAAGATGTTGAGTTTAAATGGACTGACGACTATCATAGGACTCTAAATGAGTTGAAGGATAAGTTAGTGTCCGCCCCAATTTTGAGAGGCCCAAACTGGGCCCTACCTTTCCACATCCACATTGATGCCTCGAACAAAGCCATAGGGGCAGCCTTAGGACAAGTTGAGGAAAAACTTCCATATGCCATATACTTTGTCAGCAAAAACTTATCCAAGGCAGAAATGAACTATACTATAACTGAGAAGGAGTTCCTAGTCGTGGTCCATTCCCTGAACAAGTTCTGACACTACATCACTGGCTATCAAACATTTGTACATACTGATCATGCTACAATTAGATATTTACTGAATAAGCCTGATGTGAATTCTCGTATCATTAGATGGTTACTTTTGTTGCAGCAGTTTGATTTGACTATTGTTGACAAACTAGGTAAAGAAAATGTTGTTGTTGACTTCTCGTCTAGATTGGATTTGCCTGCAGGTGAAGAAGGAACAGCGAATGACCAGATGCCAGATGAACATCTGTTTTCTATCTTAGTACTCTCTCCATGGTTTCCTGATATAGCAAACTACTTGGTCTCAGCACAGTTCGCTCCGCATCTATCCTCAAAGGAGAAGAGCAAAATCGTGAGGAAGAGTGCCTTATTCACTTGGATCGGGGGCAACCTGTTCAAACTTGGCCCCGATCAAATCTTAAGGCATTGTGTTAGGGAGGAGGAAGTCTTTGACATCCTCCTAACCTATCACGATGGGCCCTGTGGAGGACATTTTTCAGCCAAGAGGACTGCCTTCAAAATTCTACACGCAGACTACTATTGGCCCACTCTTCATCAAGTTGTCAGAAGATATATCAGCCAATGTGACTGATTCCAGAGGATGGGGAAACCAACTCCAAGGGAAAAAATGCCTCTCCAACCTCAAGTAACCCTTGAGCCATTTGAGAAGTGGGGTATGGATTTTGTGGGTCCTATCAACCCTCCTTCGAGGCAAAGGTCTTACATCATTGTGTCCATAGAATATCTGACAAAGTGGGTAGAAACCAAGGAAATCAAAGTAGCGACAAAGGAAAAGGTTGCTTAGTTTTTAAGAGAAAACATCTTCTACAAATTTGGCTACCCAAGAGAGTTAGTCACCGATCAAGGAAGCCAGTTCACCTCCAACTTAATTGAAGACTTTCTCGCTCATCACAAGATCAAGCATAGGACTTCCACCCGAGATCATCCTCAAGAAAATGGGCAGGTGGAAGTCACTAATAGAGTATTAGAAGGGATTTTGACTAAGTTGGTGAGCAATAGTTGAAAGGATTGGGTAGATCGCTTGGTTAAGGCCACTTGGGCCTACAACACCGCTTAGAAGGCCATAACCAATTTCACACCTTATGAGTTGGTCTATGGGAGGAGAGCTTTGCTGTCAATCGAGTTCGAGTACAACACATTGAGGATGGCAGCTTAGCTGGACCTAGATCTCAGCCATGCTCAACGAGAAAGGTTATTACAGCTGAATGGGTTAGATGAACACCGAATGCAGGCCCTCCTCCACTCAGAAGTGGTTCAACTTCAGAGGAAGATATGGCATGACCAGCACCTTAATGACAAACAATTCTAGCCAGGAGATTGGGCGTTGTTGTATGATTCTAGACATAAGGATTTCAAAGGAAAGCTGAGGACAAGATGGCTAGGACCATATGTAGTGGAGCAGTGCAATGGAAGTGGTTCTGTCCTTATCTGGACCATTGATGAAGAAGCCATCCCCATGCTCGTCAATGGGCATCGACTAAAGATCTACAGGAAACCTCTTTCGAGGCAGGAGTTCATCGAAACTATGGAAAAATCAGTGCTGGTAATAGAGAAGGGTTCTGCCTCTGTTTTTGCCACACCCTGAGCATCATCATATCAAAAAAAAAAAATACAATAAAAAAGATCCTTGGGTGAAAACCTCTCTGGGGCGCCCAAGGTAGATGGTAGGGGTGAAAACCTCATTGAGGCACCCCTGTTGTCTCTCTGAAAATAAAGAATTTGAATAAAAAGACCCTTGGGCGAAAACCTCTCTAAGGCACCCAAGGCAGATAGTAGGGGTGAAAACCTCATTGAGGCACCCCTACTACCTCTTTAAAAAAAAAAGAGAGAAAAAAAGAAAAAGAAAAATAAGGAAGAAACAAAGGAAAAAAAACAAGTTTAATCCTTGGAAATTGTCACAAGTTGCAGGAACACAATGCAGAAAGGAGGCCTCCCAACATAAGGACAGGGGTCGCTACCAAGTTATCAGGCATCCTCACATACACTCCCTACATGAACACTCATTTTTTTTAGGATTCGGACACAATCTGGTCGTGGTTCAACCTTCTACAGGAAGCTACAAGACTTTCTACAGGAGGTTCTGCATTTCTACAGGAAACATTCTATAGAGACTTTGAGCAGGCTAGAATCGATTATGGAGAGGGATTGAAGCTTGAAGTCCATTGAGGAGGCATGCAACCACTCTTTCCTTCCATCCTCCACTTGTTTCATCTCCTTTCACCACCATTGCCACCATCTGGTTGAACATACCTGCACAGTCATAGCAGAACCCTGTTTTCTCAGATAAAAGTTTGTTTTTTTCAAGTGAAAAATAAAAGATGCAGAGGCTCACACACTTTACCTATCAAGACTCTATTAGGACAATTCATCCATGCACACAACTTTGCTTGTTTCAGCATGCACCCCTAGGAGGAGAAACGGCTATAGGATGTCCTACAGGAATCCTGTAGCAACTGATCTGGCTGGAGTACATACCATGGAGACACCAGCAGCTCACATCAAACGAAGCTGGTGCATGCAGCATTCACCACCAAAGAGTCAGGTCTCGGGGTCTTGTATCTAGCATCAACCAATGGAAGATGAGCTCTAGCAGACGTGCATGAAGCAGCAACAAGCAAATCCATCATTCGTCGTCCCGAAGCCTGTAAAACACGTCCACGGTTGCACAGGTACGTGCCTAACCTTATTTGTCGAATTGCATGAACTATACTCTAAAATTTGCATGACTGTGAGAATGGGCAGATTGAACAAGTTTGGTGGCCATTCAACTGGCCACCCATAGCCAGTTAGATGGCCTCGTAGGATCTGAATGGGCTAGGTTATGCCAAAAAGACGGGTAGTTGACATGTGGGAAGTGTCTAGTCAGGGGGAATCGGTAGTGTGACAGAAATGGTGGCGGTGAATGCAGAGGGAAGGATTTGGCGGTCAGAGACATGCCAAGGAATGATGGCTGTGACGTCGGCCAAGGGATCAGCCTGGACAGCTCACCTCTGCAGCAATTAAAATTGGCCGGTCGAATAACTCACGGTAAACTGCTGTCATTCGCACTTGCAACCGTTTTTGCAGCTGAGTATGTGTCCTCCTCCTCTGCAAGTTGTTAGCCCGAGCTTCTTAGTCTATTCTAACATCCTTCCGTAGCTCAGACTCGTCCAGAACCACCGTAACGTCCTCCAGGAGCTGGGAAAGCTTTCTACAGGAAGGTGTGCTATAGGAAGCTTGCATTATGAAGAAGCTTGGACTGTTCACGTAGAAGGTGGCAATTCCCAGAGAGGTAGGCCTGAACATACCATTCCCATGCAAAATAGTTCGAAAGGTGGTGAATTCGACATGTTGGGGGTAGAAAAAATTTGAAAGCAAATCTATCTGTGAATCCAAAAGAAGTTTACTTATGGTTGCATGAAATTGTCTTCGTGGTTTGCATCCAAGATTTTCTCCATGAGTCTTGAGTTAAATTCCTCCTGTAGAAAAGTTGAGACACTGTCAAGGCTAACCGGTGAAAAAAAAACTGTGAATTTTACATGATCGTGTGTATGTTGGAAACATAGCTTTGCACTCTATTTAGAGAAATCTCGAGTCGTCCTTTTGTACATGAGAAGTCAAGTTTCAAAACAGAGAAATTGATACGAAGAGGCCTGCAGATACCATTTTCAAAATTCTGAGAAGGAAACACACCTAGAATTCCCTTTCTACTCAAAGCGCAAGCAAAAATAGAGTCTTTTTCACCATGCCAAGAGGGTTTATCAGAAAAGAATCCTCGAACTCCAAGAAACTACGAGAAACCCCTGAGGTGGTGGACTTATTTTCCCGTGCACATTGGATGACATTATGTGACAAACTTCACAGTCACGATGATGAAATCACAGAGGAATTCCTAAGGTCCCTGAAGCCGAAATCAAAGACACTAGCCACCGTCAACTTCAGAGGATTGACCCTCAGACTCACCCCACAGCTCATTAGTAGAGTCACTGATCTACCAATGGGGGTACCCTGGGATAAGGAGGAGAGGAAATTGGGCCAAAAGGCTAAAAAGGATTTCTTCTTGCGAGAGGAACAATTTTCAGAGGACAAGAATGGGGTCTGAAGAACCAGCCTACAGCCATTTTGGAGCGAAGTCAGCCTCCAAATTATGAAGTATATTACCTGTGAGGGGCGGTTCAGCATCATATATAGTTATCATTTCCAGTTACTAACAGAACTCAGGCAGCAAATGGATCTGCCCTTAGAACAAAAATTGAGCATTCATTACTTCCTCCTACAATCCTTGATTGAGTGTGCCACAAAGCTAAGGGAAGGGACACCAGACCAGCTGGCCCATTATGGGCTTACCAAGCTCCTCTTGGAAGATGCACTCCATACCTACACTCTCCCTCTCTCCTGGGAAATTTTTCGAAATATGTCTAAGGATGATGACATCCGAATTTTGGCCGAGGAGCTCACTTCCTCCACCACCGAGGAGAAGGAGCACACTGAGGCAGAAAAGAAAGCTAAAGGTCAAGAAACCCCGGGCAAACCACCAAAGAAAGAATAGAAAGAGACACAAGAAAAAGGCCAAGCTGCTGAGGCCAAAACAATGGGTGGTAAAATGTCACAAACACCTAGGGAGAAAAGACTACAGAGCAGGGCAGAAAGTACTAAGAGAGTCCAAGCAAGTGAAGGCACACCTAAGGCATCCACAGCCAAGCTAAAGGAAAAAGTACCCTCAACCAAGCAGGCTAAAATAGTGCCAACTAGTTCTACAGGAAGCCAGAAGGCCATTTCTACAGGATGTCCAAAAACTGCTTCTACAGGAAGCCAAAAAATGACCACTACAAGACTTTCTACAGGATGTCTGGGAAAAGGGTAGCAGAAGGAGAAATCGGCCGAGATTCTAGCTAGAGAGGTAGTAGTTGTGTTGGCCACCCTAAGTACATCTCCCAAGCATAAGGAAAAGAGAAAGAGGGAGCCTCCCCTTTATTTTAAGGCAAGGAGGAGTGTGAGGATTAAGACTGGCAGACCCCAGCCTCCATCAAAAGAGCCAATCACAATTGTAGATACCCCTACCACACCAAAGGAGAGGTCCTCCTCCAAGGCATCCATCACTTATGAGTGGGGAAGCCCAAAGACATCCACATGGAAGGAAAGTATGGAGAAACTGAACTTGGAGGCCTCTCTACAGGATGCCGAGGCTGTTCCACATGAAGCTTTGGCTAGGCTGAAAGAGACTGAACAGATGGAGGAAAGAGCAACCAAGTCATCACAGAAGGAAGAGAAGGCCAATACCATTATGGAACCAAGGCCCCAACCTAGCCTGGGCTCTTATTATAACTTCTTAGAGGCCGGGAAAATCATTCCTTAAAAATTCACAGTGCCACTTTTCCTAGCACTAGAGGAGGAAAGAGTACGGACCCGCACTTGGATGAAGATCGCTAAATCCAAGGGGGTGGCAATATAGGCCCTCTAGAGGAAAAGCTCAAGGAAAACCAAAGAGATTTGGCAAGGGTATGGCATGTGGAGAGCTCCCAACAGGCCAAGCTATGAGAAGAGAATGAGCTTCTTAGGCAACAGCTACAGCTACAAGGACAGAGGAAAGAAGAGGACACAACATCCAAGGACACCACAGAAGAGCCTTAGAGAAAAGAAGGAATGCAGGCTGATCTTGAGGAACTAAACCGGCAACTACAGGAAAGGGAATTGCAAGTAGGCCTAGAGATACAATCTCTAAAATAGCAGATACAAGAAAATGAGGCATAACTGGCCTGCATAGCTAGTTGGGCAATGGAAGTGTTGCAATGTAGGCAGCCAGCCAAATCCTATGGCCTATACCTCAGGGATCGGTGGCTGCAATTCCAAATCAACACGTTGGCACAAAGGGGTATCACCCAAATCCAAAACCCCCAATGTTTCATGGATTTATGTAACAGCAGTTAATCAGAAGACAAGGCCAAGCTATCAGAGTTCTATCTTCATAATTTGGTCCTTCCAAACATAACCTCATGGGACCCCAACATAGCAATAGGGGACATGCAGTTGATGGCAATGACCTCATGGCTAAACCACGAAGAAAAGAGAGAGACAAAGGTCAGAAATGTCATCGACCGAGAATTATAGGAACCATTGTTGATTACAGTAGAGCCAGGGGACCCCACAGCATTGATATCCACCCACCAGCACCTAGCAACCAACTCTTAGGCTCTATTAGAGTACATGGATCAACAGGCTCAGGCCATAGCACACTTTGAGGATATGGAGCGACTATTGGGGGACAATTGTGTTCATGCTTGCACACATAGGTGGAACACATTGTCCCACAACCTCAAAATCAGGGAATACCACACTCCAACTAGAATGAGGGAGGCCTTGGCATGAGTGCCTCTCTATAAAAAGGCTATGCAGAACCTCCAGGTCAGCTGGATAGGCCTCAAGTTAAGTCCACCTTTGCTTTTGGGATTGTTAGAAGGAGGCACAGAAGAAGAGCATAAGCAGTGGGAAGAGGTCGAGAGGAAGGCCAGATTCCATGATAGTAAAGAGGATACTACTTCAAAAGCCTGGGATGTGAGGGAGGCGGTCAAAGCAATTAGGGATGAGGAGCTGGACTAGTTGCTCAGAGGATGAGCAACCAATTTAGCAGGGGGTGATGACGAGCCCCATATTGGGTAACTTATTGGGCTCATTTTTCCTAATTATCCTTGTTCAATCCTCCATTTTTCATAGCTTATGCATTATTTTTTAGTATGTTTATGTCAATTGTACAAATAAGGGTGGTCACTCTTCCTAGGTGGCTAACACGTGCTTATTTCAGGTTTTTTTGACACATGTTGGAGCAAAACCGAGCAATCATGGGCTAGATGACAGGCAAGCTTGAGGTGAGGATTCGTAGGGGGGTTGACTATGACATTAAATAGCCCTTCCTTGGGATATCCACCCCCAACTCCGAGCTCAAAAGCCACCAAAACCGGATCTTGAAGGAAGCCAAGCAGATTTTGGAAAAGGGACTGTCTACTAACAGTTTGGATAGCCAAGTCCACTAGATTTAGGAGGCCTTCTAGGGCCCTCATGGTGTATAAATGATAAGGCCTCAGCCTTCGTAAGGGACTTTTGAAACCATTGCATATTTTTGCACTACAGTGCTCTCACCTTCAACTTGTTCTCTTGTAGCTATTTTGGCATAACTTTTGACTGACTACTATTTTTTGATAATGATAAGCAGTGCTATTTTATATCAACTCTGAGTTTTCTATAGGAGCCGTAGCTCTCAGGGTTGGGCCCAACCTGAGAGCCTAGGGCCTCCTTTATGTACTGTTATCTTTCCTTTATGCATTGTTGTTTTTCTTTTTATGAATTTGCAAATGTATTTCTGTTAGGCAGATTAAGTTGTGTTGATTAACTAGGTCACTGTTTACGATTAGAATTGCTTCAGATGTTTAGAATAGATTGGTAGGATAATAATAGGGAAACAAGCTCTAGAAAAGGGTCAACAAACTCTTGGTTTCACCCCTTCCTCATTGGATCAAGCGCTGGAATTGAAGTAACCGTGTTGTCCCAAACAAAAACATTAGTTTGCTTTGCCATGAAATCATTAGTGTGTTGTTTTCATTTGCAGAAGTTGGTTATGTGTTCAGATCTCTGAAATGCCTCATTGCATAGTTGATATATATGATTCTCCTTCAAATAAAGTTGTTGTTCATTCAATTTATTGTTAGCTAGATTAGATTAACTAGGACTTTGATTACTTGCAAGACTTTATTTGATTCAGTTGAAAGTACACAGTGCAGAGCATTTCCTTCACTCTTTCATCCACCCAAGCTTCCTCAGAGCCATCTCCTAACTAGGTTCCTCGTCTCACATTTTTCTTCCTGTCCATGTAACCCTACCCTTTTTGTGCAACCATTATTTCAGCCTTCTTTGAGCCAATTTAGCCATCTCCACCTTCTCACCACTTCATCCAATTTAGCCATCTCCACCTTCTCACCACTTCATCCACCTGTCGCTGGGCTGCTTCAGACCCCTATCCCACCTCCATATCCATTCATGCACCTTCCCTCACTCACCCATCCTCCAAAATCACATTTTTAAACATCCTGTAGAAATTTATGAACATCCTGCAGAAATTCCTGAACATCCTGTAGAACCCTTGCAGAGTTCCTGTAGAAGCTCACAAATGAGGTTTCTTGATAGCCAAACTTTGTGAAACTCTATGGAAGGGTGTTAGGGACTCCTTAGACCCTCTTTGAACCTTCTTGACCTCTTCCAAGCATTTCTCCTCCTTGATCCACCCCTGCACAATCAAGAACAATGAAAGCATATGCATGATGAAACTGACAACTTAATTAAAAATACAAAAAGATGTTTTCTTTAGGTAGAGGTAGTCTAGAAACATGTATTTTACCTTCATAGAAGTAATGGCATCTCTTTCAGTAGTTTGCATTCTCTTCTTTGCGTCAGTAGGACTAGCTGGTAGAATTAGGGTTTGCTAGGGTTTTCGCTTTCCTTCAATTTTTCAATGTCTTTTCGCAAATAGATTAGCTTCCTTTGAGTTAGCTTTCATCCATCAATTAAAAAGCTTTTTCTAAGAGCTCATAGAAGTTGGCTTAAGCTCCTAGCGGACTTGTTCCAGCTGACCAAGTGACAGTTGTGGCAAGAGCTAGTACTTGTGCATACAACACTGTCGCTTCCAAGTTTGTTACGAACTACCGGGTTGATAAAAGTAAAGAAGGGAGTCCCAGGAGTGCAACATTATTGCTGCAATACTGGAGCCCACCACCCAACATCTATTGATTTTCCAACCATCCTCTCTATTGATATTACTGAACCTATTTTCAATTTCCAGAGCTTCCCTAAATTTTCGATGATGGAACTGAGAAACCCTAGCAATGACACTAGCCTCTTCAATACAAACATGATGATTGGTTTTTTCCGCATGCTAAGCTAAAGCCAAAGATTTTGATCTCCTATGCTTGTGGAAAAAACCAGCCATCATGTTCGTATTGAAGAGGCTAGTCTCATTGCTAGGGTTTCTCAGTTCCATCATCGGAAATTTAGGGAAGCTCTGGAAATTGAAAAGAGGTCGAGCAATCTCAGAAGAGAGGATGGTTGGAAAATCAGTAGATGTTGGGTCCCACCTCTCTCTTCCTAGTTGCTTCCTCCTTTTCTGCCCCTCCTCCTCCCCTCCCCTCATTTCTGGTCTCTTCTGTTTATAATCAGTTAATTTTTTATCTGATTTTGTTTGTAATTTTTTTTTTTAACCTATTATTATTTTATTCTAGTTAATATTTACAATTACTTTATCTAATTAGTTTCTGTATTCATAATTTTTTTTTAACTGAATATTCTTTTTTTAACTTATTCTAAG
>APFE031476644.1:0-14523 GCA_000404065.3 Pinus taeda | reverse complement strand
AGTTTTTCACATATTCATATTCTTTCCATGCATCTTAGTCATTTGACACATGCATAACCAAAAGACTTATTTCCAATGTTTCTTAACAACTACTTGAAACCAAAATAGAAAGGCTTTTAACCAGCAAACAGAAGGATGAATAAAAAATGTGGGTCTTTCTTTCGTAAAAAAATGCTTTTAGGAAAGAAAAACAAAACTTATCTCCCAAAAAAAACTTTTTAGGACACCTATTTTGCTAGCAAGATGCAGTAATAGATCTCCTTTCAATCCATAAGACGACTTCCTATCCCTTTTGGCTTACAGACACAGCTAGAAATCAAGGTTTTTGGAGACTAACGCTCTGTAGCAGTGGCCACAAAGAGTTAATAGGTCCACTAACGCTCCCTTTGAGCAGACACAGTACTTTATAAAGCTCTGCGTAGTCTGCTACCCTATGTTAGTATGGGAAATCAATCAAAAATATGTCTTTCTAGATCAGATTCAGAGATGAATACATGTTGGAAAGATGTAGTAAGATATTTGGTGCATCAGAAAGGGAATGCAGAAGTTTAGGGAGTTATTAGAAGATGGAGAAAACCGAGAATTGTCCAGGAAAACCGGGAACTAGATGTATAGTCTCTAATGGAGTCGGCAATTCTACTATAGGATAAAATGCACAGTGTATGGAGAATGAAGATACCCTCAAAGGTCTTCCCGGGACCTTCGGCAGACTGCAAGATTATCTAGAACTATCACAAAGTTACATGCATGTTCATAAACAATAACTAACTATCAAAGTATGAGAAGGAGATTACCTCAAGGCTCCATGTAGATTTGCTGGAGAGCACAATGCAACTAGATGGAAGTCCCCTGAGCCAACTCCAGATCAAGTCTTACACACAGAAAAGACAAGCAAAATCACAACATACAACTCTGATAACTAATATATGGATACATAAAAGAACATCCAGTTACATATAACTAAGCTACTCATGCTACAAGGTATTGAACAAACAACTAAATGCATGATAGTACCAACACCACGGAGTAGACAATACAACTGTAGTTCTATATTAATATTGGAAGAGTGATTACAACCGTCTGTTGCATCAGCCTTCCTTTACCCCTCCAACTTCTCTCTCTCTCTCTCTCTTTCTCTCTCTCTCTTCTTGCCAACTTCTTATGATATGAGACAATGCTGAATAGTCAAGTATGCTATCCTTTCAAATTCTCTGACCCCTTTCACCATAGCCCTAAATTTTCTTATGTAGCAATTGAGTTAGGGTTGCCAAATGTCTAGTCAATTTAGTGTCCTAAATTGCTCTACATAAATTATCAATCTGGGTATCATAAACAAACTAGATTAAAAAAAAACCAAAAACCAAAATATACTCAAAATTAAAAGGAAAAAAAATAATCTAAAATTTAATATATATATTATATTATATATATATATATATATATATATTATATATATATACCTCTTCTTTTTTCAAATTTACTATATTATATATATATATATATATATTTATTGATTAAAAAAAAAAAACCATTTAAAATTAAAAAAAAACATATATTTTCAATTTTTTAAAAATAAAAAACATTTAAAACTTTAAAAAACATATATTTACGATTAAAACTTGAAAAAATATATATGCACGCAGCTCCGCCACCCAGGGCCGCGCCGCCACGAACAGCCGGACAGTGGCTATACGATTCTGAGTCTGAGAATCGGATAGCCAACCCCATGGGAAGTCAAGCAATGGCTATCCGATTCTCAGAATCAAATAACCACCATCCAACTGTCTGTGTGAGTGGCTATCCGATTCTCAGAATCGCATAGCCACCGCCCAGCCGCCCCCACGGGTGGCCGAGCGGTGGCCATCTAATTCTGAGAATCAGATAGCCACTGCCCGGCCACTCCCACGGGTGGATGGGCAGTGGCTATTCGATTTCAAGAATCGAATAGCCACTGCCATGGGCAACCAACAATGGCTATTTGATTATGAGATTTGAATAGCCACCCCCATGGGCATCTAAGCGATGGCTATTCGATTTCCTAGAATTGGATAGCCACGCCCATGGGCGGTCGGGGGATGGCTATCAATTCCGAGAATCGGATAACCACCCCCATTAGTGATCAGGGGGTGGCTATCTTATTCTTGGAATCGCATAACCACTCCCTGACCGCCCTTGAGGTGGATATCTGATTATCAGAATAAGATAACCATCGTTTGACCGCCCCCATGGGCAACCGAGTGCTGGCTATCTGATTCTAAGAATCGAATAACCACCACTCGGCCACCCCCACATGTGGCTGAGCGGTGGCTATCTGATTCTGAGAATCGGATAACCACCACCTGTCCACCCCCACAGGTGGCTGAGTGGTGGCTATCTGATTCTGAGAATCGGATAGCCACCACCCAACCGCCTGTGGGAGTGGCTGAGAAGTGGGGCTCATGGCCAATAAAATTATTTTTTTTAATCAAAAATAAATTTGTTAAAACATGTTTATAAATATTTTATATAATATATATATATATATATATATATATTAATATAATATTATTTTCACTGTTATTTTTAAAAAAATATTCATAAATATATAGCCTTTTTCCAATTTTAATGGTTTTTTTTTTAAATCAATAATTTATAATTTTTTAATTAAGTTTGAAATCTTTTTTTTAATAAAAAATGATATTGGTTTTTTTTTTTTAAATTTGAAAAATATGTATTTTTTTGTAATTTTAATTGTTTTTGGGGTTTTTATGTTATTTTATTTTTCAACACAGTTTTGGTTTTTTATGGTGCACTAAATAGGGTTTCTTGCAAAATGTTTTAATCTAATTTTGTGTAGTTTTTAATTTTTTTTTGTTATTTTTACTAATTTTAACTATTTGTTTTATTTATTTTACTTTTTTACTTTTTCTTAATGTTTTTTTAAAATTTCCTATTTTATTTAATTTTATAGTATTTAATTTCTTTTTCAAATTTTTTTATGGTTACCACATTAGAAAAAAAAAAAAGTTATTTTTTTGAAATATGTGTTTTCTTATATTTTTTTTTTTTTAATTTTAATTTTTAATTCTTATATTTTATAGGTTAATTTTGTTTTTTTTTCAACATTTTTATGATTGATATTTTTTTTTCTTTCTTTTTCTTTTGTTATGTTTTGTTTTCAATATATATTTTTATTTACATTTTGATATTTCTTTTTAAACCTTTTTTTGTGTTTTTTCCATTGTTTTTATTTTTGTTTCTATTTTTTATTTTATGTTTTCATTATTTTTTTGAAATTTTAATGTTTTTCGGAGTCAAAATCTTTTACACCCTTATTTCAAAATATTGAAAATTTACTCAAAAAAAGTGTTCTTCCAGCATCAACACTTTTCGTTTTGAGGGTGTTTTTTGCACAATTTTTGCACATAAAAATTCGGTTTTACTGGAATTTTTTTGAAATGTTGGAAATTGACCCTAAAAAAAAAATCCATCATTCCATTATTAGCACTTTTCATTTTCAGGTTGTTTTTTGCACAAAAAATTGGTTCTCACTGCCATTTTTAAAACATGTTCAAAATTGACCCTAAAAAAAGAACCATCATTCTAGTATAAACACTTTTCATTTTTAGCACTGTTTTTCATGTTTTTTCGGTGTTTTTTAGGCAGAATTCTCGTTTTGAGTTTATAGTCCCCATTTCAATGTTTACATTGTTATGGACAAAAAGAGATGGAAAGTGTATGTGAATTTAAATGGGAAATATGAAGTGAAATGAGGTGAATGGTTTATTATGAGGTATGGATGTGATGGAGACAATAGTATCTAAAAGTTTTTTCGAGTGTTTGGATCAGATTTTGCATGAACATATTTCCTCTTTGTTGCTGATCATCCTCTTATGGAACAAATTGGTCTCTTAGAGAGACACCATTCTCTTCTAGTGATTTGTCCTTCCTCTTCGAACCTGCAAAAAAATCTAATACTTCTTCTGCAATGGAATGTAAGATTATCAAAGGAGACAGGTAATCAATCTCTCTAGTTATGATATTTACACACGAAACAAAGAAGTTGTATTAATGAAACAAGTTCTCAAAGGAAAAATCAAAAGAATTTATACCTGTTTTGGAATTAGTGCCTCAAGTTGAATGTTGCTTTTTTCAGCAATTTATTTCATTATTTACCATTTCAAACTCTAATGATGGATTTCTCATTGTGTAGATCTTGTTGAGATATTTCCAATAACACTTGAATCATCAAAATTTAATTTCATATGAGAAAGTTAGGCTGATTTGAACAATGAGAATTTTTAGCTGCACAATGGCTTTAGCTGCGGAATGAATTTAGCTGCAGAATATGCGCAATCTCTATAGTTAAAAATCATGAAAAAGAAGTTATCCATTCATTATTATCATCAGTCCAAAATTAATCAATACCTTCAAAACAGTGAGAAAATAACTTATTCATTTCATTGGTTCAATTTTTTTCTTGACATGCAGCGACTTAGTGTGGCGACTTAGTGTGGTGACTTAGTGATAACACACACCTTGACTTTCCTTTAACCGGGGTTTTTTTCATCAACTCGAATCAAATGGATAGGACACCATCCATGTACTGACATTTTCGCAGCTACCCATGTGGCTCATTTTGTCTCTCGACACTTGTAACATACAAGAGTATGAAAATGGCTGCAGAATTGTCAATTAGCTGTGGAATAGAGCCGCATTCCACAGCTAATATAACCAACCATTAATTTTAAATTTTTTTGTATGTACAAAGGATTGTTCTGCATAACAACTACTGCAACACTCGAACTTGTTTTCGAATTGACAATCCTCATAAACCATTTCTCAAAAAATTTCGTAGTTGCTGAATGGGATAGCCATGGTCTTTTAGATTTCTTTTGATAGAGTTTAGCTATTTTTGGTTTAGGCATGCATATATTGAGCCATAGCTCATGTTTAAGATAACTCCTAGGAATATCAAGGCAATGATTCTAAAAAAAAAGCAACACAACTACCTGCATGGGATTCATTCCACTTTGATACTTCTTCTTCCTCTCTAGCAACTCCAGGCGACCAGTTTATTTAGAGGTAGTTTTTGGGTTTAACTCAAGGGAAATATACATGATACAGAATTTGAGTGAGTTTATTTGATTTTTTTTTTTAAATGTTCTTGCAGGTTTGTTTCAAGGCCAACGCTTCAAATAGGAATGCTGGTTTTCTATTGACGCCATAGTGGAAACTAGGATTGGATATAGCCATTGGTTTTCTCCTTCATTTTTCCTCTGAAATTGTGAAATTTTATAAAAGTGATTAATGATTTTCAATTTCAGGTAGCAAAGAATTCAAGGTAAATATGCTAAAAACAAGACTTTGACTAAGGTCTTAAGCTGGTTTTTTTATCTATCTAGGTTGGGTGACTAGGACAGGATCAATGTCGGGATGATTCCAGAGATGCCCATGTGGTTATTTTCTTCATTGGATGTCTGTAACATGCTAAACCTTGGAATTAGCCACGGAATTCACAGCTGCCGAATCAGGCTGCATTCTGCAGCTAGTTTGCAAAATCTTATTAAAACAAGACACAGTATTTTGAGAGTCACTACAAACCATAACCAGTCAATCTTGAACAATTGAACCTATAAAAGTAGTTGGATTTTATTTTATATATTTATATATATATATATATATAATTATATTTAAATCAAATGAAATGATGAAGTTTATTTTGTCCCTTTCTTTTTTAACGTAACAATTCTTTTTCTGATCCTCCAGATCAAACAAAGTGAAGGAGGAGAGCATATTCAAGAAATTATTAATTTTTTTTAGATGTAAGAAATAACATCTCCTAATTACACTTCCCCCACAATGGTGCCAAAATGTCTAGTCAATTTAGTGTCCTAAAATGCTCTACATAAATTATCGATCCGGGTATGATAAATTGATGAAGTGTGGTGCACCATATGTGCTTAGTTAACTTTTTTCTTACTTCGTTGTTTTATAGTTTATGTTGTTTTTGGGGGTTTTGTTTCTTATGTTGGAATCTAGTTTCTAAAGAAAAGAGAAAAATGAAACAAATCAAAACTTTGAACAATTAGATTAATCTAAGCAGAAAAATATCTAAGAAAAGAAAGAAAGAAAAATAAATCAAATCCCATTCATAACTTCACATATCGCCAATTGCATAATTAAGGAACTAAAAAGACTCAATGAGACATGAACTTATGTAATGAGTATCCTACTAAGAAAAAAGCAAGAAAATGTAAAGAAAAATTGATCTACTATGTCCTCTATGCTCTAATTCACCAATCAGAAAATAGGAAGACTACTTTCTTGGAATGTTTTGTCAAGCATAAATTACACAGTTAGATAAATCTACGGTCAATCAGTTGAACACACTTGCATGAATTAAAATTGCATGAATGGAAAATCTAAACTATCAAATTTGAAAGAAATAAAATGAAAAGAAAAGCCAATTATCTCACCTATAATCACAATATTTCGCTAATTAACTTCTAAAACGGTGTTAAGATAAAGGCTCCAAAAATATCATCATATAGCATGAAAGAAATGACATCTAAACTATCTAATTGCACACTAATAAAAAGCAAAGCCAATCATCTCACCTATAATCACAATATTTTTCCAATTAACTTCTAAAACAATGTTAAGCTAAAGGCTCCAGAAATATCATCATATAGCATGAAATAAGTGACATCTAAATTATCTAATTACACACTATTGAAAAGAAAAGTAAATTATCTTACCTATAATCAAAATATTTCGCCAATTAACTTCTAAAATTGTGTTAAGCTAAATGCTCTGGAAATATTATCATATAGCATGAGAAACTAATCTAATAAGCAAATACAAGAAACATGTAAAGAAACCTAATCTACAATCAACTGGTTGAACACACTTTCATAAATTAAAATTCCATGAATGGAAAATCTAAATTAACAAACTTGAAAGCAATAATATGACATACTTGAATGAAATCAAAGAAAAACTTCAAAACAAAATCCACTCTACCTTACATTCTAATGTGCTCCATGACATCTACTTCACATTTCCTTCCATGTTGGGAACATCAAAGATTTATTCAAATTATTCAAAATTACAAAGTACAACAAATCTCTCCAAAGCTTTCCCAAGCCATCAAAGAAGAACTATAAGCTCCAAGCTAAAGAGCTACCAAAAAGCTACAAGCTTAAGAACTAAAAAGCTAAGCTAACAAATGAAGGAGAGAGATCTCCTATTCATACAAAATTATTAGAAGCCATCTCATTAATGAGAGTCCATGAATCTCTCCCTCTACCTCTGGAGTCCTAATCAAAATAGGAACTGATAAGACACATGTCTTCTTAGAGTTTCAATACAATTAAGAGATGTGACACATATCCTCATGATCCCATGATTCTCTCCACTCAAATTCGAATTTGGCCTTAGGCTGCCACATAAAGGTCTTCTAGAAGCCTCCTTTTAACCTACACATGTCAACAATCTCAACCCACTTGTTAGTTATAAGCATATGCACATTATTTTCTAATTTTTAACCACAAATTCACTTAAAAAGGCTAAGAATTAATAAAGTTTGGAAAAACATAAATGTGGCCCAATGATAATGAAAGTGGGATGAATGTAGTCACATAGTAGTGAAATGGAGGTGATATAATAGACATAATCGTGAAAGTGTAATGGAAATGAATGACATTTTCAAGACCAAACAACAAGCTCCTCCTTGAGTTCCCTAGGGAAAAATAAATGAAATTGCCATTCTTTTCAGCTCTTTCCCATTTACCCCTTTCTTTCGGATTAGAAATCCTCCAAATAGGTTGATTTTGGATGTTTCCTTACTTTTGTTGAGTATCTTTAGGAACAAATATCTAGATATTTATGAGTTAGTTCATTCCTTTAACCCTTAGAACTTAACCAAATTTCACTAATGTTGTCCCCTTACTAGCAAATTAAGTTAGTAGGGTCACTAATGCACCCTTGGGCTTGCAAACAAGCTCTATAAAGCAGGTTGTTAGTGTACAGCTAGCGTTAGTGTGGAATCCAAGCCTCTTATTGTAGTCTTTGCTTCAGCTATCATGTCTTTCCCCTCTGAGTTGATGAAGAGATCAATTTATTGTGTAACAGCCTCATCCCATGCTTCATGAATCTATTCCCTCTCATTATGGAACCCTAATACTCTTTTTTATGAATCTGATCCTTAGACAAAGGATCTATAACCGTCTCCTCCTGGCCTATAAATTTAGAACATACCATAATTGAAGGGGTTGAATTTTGATGTAAACTTATGCTATCAATTTGAGGTTGTTGGCTTGTAGGGGCCTAACCCAAGTTCAGAGGTGATTTAGCTAAACAAATCCCAGTACTATTGGTCCTTTTGACAACAGTCCATGGAGCGCGGATAGAGGTCTCACCCGAAGTAGTATAGGAGGGTGCTAGAACTAGGTTTCCGCACCCTAGGGATGTCTGATGAGCTTTTGGCGATCCGCGGTTTGACCCTGCATGCACGTCACTGCACGCATCTATTAGTCCCTTGCAACCTATGATGTTTCCTTTGCACAACCCTACTCGAGGCGTGTTCCATGTTATACCCAAGTTCCTTACTATTTAACCTGTTATTACATGATTACTTAACTTATCTGTGTAAGGCTAGTGATAATTAACAATATATCCAATAATCATAGAAGTGCATGCGATAAACAAAACAGTATAAATGTATAGAATGCAATACACAAGAAGATGCACAAAACTTGGAATCAACTTCTCTTTATTATTATTCATTCAGGGTTGTAGACTCGACACCACCCCACGCACTCAACTGCAAGGGTCCATGCACTTAGCTGCAGACTCTACTAGGCCTCTCGACACTCAGCTGCAGAGCCTCTTCCTACTACTACGACCCACTACACTTAGACTCTTACTCTATGCTTGAACCATTCATATTCATCTATCTCCTTTTCCTTTGCTCTCTTTACAACATAGAGCCTTGCTCTATTTATACAATCCCATGGTCCACGAACCATGGATAGGCTGACATGACATTACATTACGTTACAAAACTTAGGACAGAAAACCTTATCACTCAACCTATACTTCTCACTCCGTGCCCGCAATTCGCGGAGTATTATAATACATTTGACCAAACTTGGGCTTTGAGCCCTAAAACATGTTGTTCAAGGATCTGATGCCCAACAGGCCCCCAACACAAACATTTTGACTCCTCCCCGAGTCACTCAGGTCATGCAGCGATCTTGGCCCAGAGTCCCTCGAACTAGTCCCGCACTGCTTGGAGGTCTGCAACACATTGTTCTGCGGTTTGCTAGACCTATTGCATGCGCTATTTCGATTTTTCTTTGTGAGGATCAAATCCCTAACTTAGCACATAGAGCCTCTACATCTGTGCGAGCTTACCCTCGATATCTATCGTAATGGTGAAGGCCTCGTCATTCCATGGTTGGACGTGTGCTTTGAGAAGTGCATCTTTTTGTCTCGCGACATCCACCTGCTCTTTCAGTGCCCTTGTTTCTTGCATCTTTGAGAGTCGTTGATCGAGGACAACTATTTGAATAGTGCCTCGCACACTATCATACTGCCCCTATAGTTCGTGTGTCTCTATTTCTAGGCAATGTATGTTGGGGTCCTTCGGCAAGGATGTGAGGGCGTCAAAGGCTTGGTCCAACATACTGGTACAGTGTTGCACTGGCTATCAAATTTCCTCCAACCCTGTTTGGATAGCACTAATGTGCTGCTCTCTAACTTTTGGGGGAGTGGAAGGCTGCACCTTCAGCTACAGCTCGGCAATCTATAGATTCAGCTCTAGGTGCACTCACATTGCTTCCTCGCATATGTTTCTGACTCCACTTGCAAAACAGTGGATCCGCACTTCTGTTGGCAGGTCCATGGCAATGGAAAACTCTGGGACACGGTGACACACTTCATCCACTATCTACACTAACTACTGGTTTTGGGACACCAGTTTGTCATGTTGTAGGCTGAATTGTTTGATGTTTATCTTTTGCTCACTCATCACCTGAATCACGTGACCCTCCTTGGCACAGAGCTCTGCTATTATTCCATCCTACAGTTGGTATAGTGTGTCTCGTGGAAGGGCAACCAAATTAAGGCCTAGTCTCTTGATCCTGCCAACTGCAGCTCTGTTGATCGCATTCTCTACCACTAGTTCCCCTTCCAGTAGCACTATGGTATTGGCCATCCTTTCACATAGCATCTGCTCTGCTGCTGATGTGCTTGTTGCGGCATAGGTGGCTACGGTTCCTTCTTGTGGGCGGTGCACCTATATTTCTTGCAATTTCACTCTTATGGCCCCCAACACAGTTTAATGCTCCGACATGACTTCTTGGAGTGCCTCCTTAGTGACATCGCGAACCATCTCGCCAATGTCATAGAGGTCAGCTTTCATTAACGTGATCGGGTCGATGGCCAATTTGGAGGCCTTAACCTTTTTACGTGGACCCAATCTCTCTATGACGTGCGACCTCTTGAGTTGGATGGAAGTTGTGCTCGGGTCCATGCCTTCTTCTGCCAGGTCTGTATCCTTTACCTCCTGTCCTATAGACAATTCCTAGCCCTCCTCTACTTGCATTGTTGTGGCCCTTGTTGTCTATGCTACTGCTGTTATTTCGGCGGCCTTGCTTGCTCCATGGCTGCCTGTGCTACCTCACAGACTGCCCTTACCTCTGCCACCACTCTTTCGTTGCGCCTTTTCTTGGCCAGCTATGTGACATGTAGCTTGGCCTCATCCTTTCTTTTCTGTGTTGTTGTCCTATCCAGCTCCACCGAATCTGGGGGGGCGCCACTCGAGAGGCCATGATTCTAAAACTATAAAAATTGCATCATCAGTGGTGATGAAGGAGAGCTTGGTCCACTGTTGCAGTAGATCCTTTTGAGCCTTGATGTAAATATTGTGCACATTTGCATTTAAGTCTGCAAATCTCCGCAGACTATTGTGCAATGTGGGGGACAAGCACGACCTCCTATTAATCCACATCTAGATGCTCGCCTCCATGAGCACCCAGAAGATCTTCGTATCTCGAATCTGCTTGACATCCTTGGTAGTCCAGAGAGATGCATATTTTTCTACCTTTGACGTGTGACGCTCAATGCTCAAGAACTGACTATCCTCTACCAGTTCTCCCACTACCAGCAAAATGGACAAGAGAAACCATGCCTAGTGGAAGGTCTTGCCCTGCTCCTGGGCTTCCTTGCAGTCAATCAAGAATTCCTCATAGAGGAACTTGACCCAGTTGAATTGGACCCCTCTCTGCATTGTTCAGCCAATACAACTACTTGCACTAGTACTTCATCGCCATGGCATTTTCTCATTACCTTCCCAAACGGGAGTTGGGTGGCTATGCGCACCCCTTTATCCTTGATACTGTTGATGGCGTAACCCCTATTTTTCTTCTCGAGCTTATGTTTTTTCTTCATGGCTTCTACGAGAGCCAAATCACCACTTTTTCCTGCTATCATCATTGGGTCCCTTTCCCTTACAGGGAATCCGAGAAATTATATTGATGAGATCCACTATGATGGAAATAGGCTCCTCCAACTATAAGTACCCATCATGCACTAGGCAAAGTAGCTACCTGATGATGAAAATAGTGATGGTCATATGGTGAAAGTGTGGTATCCATAGCAGATGAAGTAATTCAACCTTCTCCAAACTGCGCAGCCATTTTTGTGGCTGTAATGTGATCACCGACCCCTTCATAGTCTGTTTCATTAGGGTCTCCACCTCTAAGTGTGGGAACTTTTCGCTCTTTGTGAGGTCCCAATCTTCAAATTTTAGGCTAGGTACACGTCCTAGGAGTAGACCTTCAAAGGTAATTCTATCAAGGAGGGATGGGGTCTAGATTGCACTCTTCATTACATCCAGATCCTTTGGTACCTTGGCTTTCCCCTTTCACAGAGGGACATACTTGGGAAATTCTGTTGTAGATCGCGTTGGTTGAATATCCGCCTCCACTTCTTCTTCCTCTTTAACCTTGAAAATATGAGCTTGTAAGTCCTCCTCCTCATCATTTGACTCAGTGGTGACATCCTTCCCCTTTTCTTCCATTGAGAGCTTACTAAACCGCAGATTCCTCGGGGACATGCAGACTGGTCCAGTTGACTGCTTATCTTTTTGAGGTCTCGGTGTCTAAGGTGATTTCAGGATTTCTGACGCAACCTCAGTACCTTTGGGAACATCATGTACTGTGGGGTTCTGCGTAGCCTTGTTGGCGGTTCCCTCTGGAAAGCCTAAACCTCTCTTGGTAGCCACCATCTTGTTTGAACTATATGTTGTCGTTCGCGAATTTCGGGGCTCGAATAATGCTCGGTGCTCAAAACTCTATGCTCTAATCAACTACTCAAATCTCAAGTGAACAAGTGTTGTCTTGTGGCTAGCCCTTGGGGTTTTATAGTGCCTTTCGAATTCAAATTCAACTATTCCTCCTAATTCCGGGCCATCAATGCTTTCTTGGCAGTAGATTTTCCCAAATCTTGCCCATAATTTACATCTTAAATGCTTGTCACCTTCTCCATTTGGCCTTAAATCAGACATCCCGTCATGAATAGTGACACTAACTATCACTTCCCAATGTACCTGCACGGCATCCCAGCCCCCCGTGCGTGGGCGCGATCCTTGTGACATGCTGATTCTGGACACACCTCCCTTATTGCACAACTCCCAAATAGACTCCTTTATGGTCCCATGCTCTCTTTCAACTGCCTGGAGCACTAAGATTGTGCTTCCTACAGCTAGTTAGGTGATCACACTACTTGTTCGAGACTCTAATTCACCTTCCAGTATAGTCGACGGAAAATCCCTGATTGCCCTCGCAATAGCCGGTGCCGCGTGTTCTATTGTATGTAGTGCACTCCCCTGGTTACTGTGTTAGATGAGATGAGGTCATAGCCATGGCAGCAGAGTCATAAATTCTCAGCGACAGTCTTCTAATTTAGTGCTATGATCATCCACACCTTGCCTTTTCATCCTTGGTTTATCAATGAGACATGCTTGCTTGATCTCATTTTCCAGCCTCTTGACCTCTGTGTCCATCAAAATGCATTTCCTCCTCAGTCTACCCAGTTTTTTTCGAGTTCACAAAGTCTAAGGTTCCCTAGCCAAATGGCTTCCTAAAGCCTTATGTGTTCAACCTCATGTAACTGGGTGATTTCTTCGTCCCGGGCTGCACGCACTATCACATTTACAGGTGCTATTACGTGTGGATTATGCTTTTCATTTTCTTCAAAAATTACGTTCGCTACTCTGTTCCACCCCTTTGGAGTCGTTTCCATGGTCAGGGTTTCACACATTGTCATATAGGCCCATTGAACTGCTAGTACACGCAGGTCCCAATCAGTGAGTCTGGCCTGGTGAACCCTATTTAATACTCTGCACACCCAATCACATGATTCTCTATGAATAATTGGTAGCACACATCGCCTTTCTTGATGCTGCATTTTGTATCAATTCTCTATTCTGAGAGTGGTGTGTGCTTGTGCGAGTTGTACAACATATGTCTGTACTCATCAGGAAAGGTGGGCGTGCAAGTTGTTCCACCCTTGGTGACTGTCTCTCATTCTGAGCTAGGGTTTTCTAAAGCATAGGTGCATCATCCTTCTGCATCCACGCAAGTCCTCAAAACTTCCCTGATGCATACCGCACCATCTTGTGGGTGTTGCATGCAGTGCGCACTTCAAAGCATCAAACTGTTGTTGTTTTGGTACTGCGCTTTCAAATTTGTTTAGGAATCCATCCACCACTATCAACCCATCATATGTAGGTAGATCCCTTGCCTATGTTGTCATGCAGAGTAGTGATCTAACCATCATGTTGCAATTATGCATTGTGACTTCGTGCAACCGATTCTGTCATCGCTTTATCTCTTCATCTGAATCTAAAGTGCAAGAGATTTCACTCTCCCATGAAATCCTTCCATCTGTATTCGAATTCACCCAATCCTCTTCTTGCGCATTTATCTTGTAAAAACAATCGAGATCATCATCACTATCATCATTGCACACCGGTTTAGTGTATCGCACTCCTTCGGCTAGATCTAGCGGTACTACTACACGTAGTGACTTCTTTTGAAAGATCATTTTGTGCTTCTTTAGATTTACGATTCCATTCATATCAGTGGCCCAGACTATTCCTAGTAGTGTGGGATAGGGATTACTGTCATCGACAATCTCTATCACTTCAAAATATGCCAACATGCTCACACCTTCAATATCTATTGTTACCCCTTGCAACCTTCCCATGGGCAAGACCTTCTGTTGGTTAGCCATTCATAACTAAATAGGACACAATTGTAGCATAGGTTTTCCCATGCGTTCCCATGTTTGTTTTGGCAGTACATTCACGTTCGATCCAAGATCTAGGATTACCTGATCCATTTCATACGTGCTGATTTGTGCAGTCAACCTCATTTCCCTTCCTGTGCGCAATGCATGCTTTCCAAGTTTCCTAACCACGCATGGTTCTCCTAACCCCGTGGACCTAGTGATAAGTTCCTGTAGTCTTTTTAC
>APFE031476642.1:4209-28866 GCA_000404065.3 Pinus taeda | reverse complement strand
AATTCAAATATTTAATTGTATATATATTTTTAATTCTGTGGTATTATAGCATAGTGATTATGATTCTTTGACGCATTAATCTTTTATCAGATATTTAATTGTATTTTTTTAAATTGTCTCGTAGCGTAGTGATTATGATTCTTTAACTCGATTAATCTTTGATTAGAGTATGCGATTTTCATTTGTTTTAGTTGTAATGATAGGTTAAATCTAATTGATTTGAGAAAAAAATTCGATCCCTTTTATGAAAGTATTTGATTTTTATTTGTTTTAATTGTGATGATAGTTTCAATCTAATTGATTTGAGAAATATATATATATATATTATTATATATATATATATTTATATATTATATTTTATTATATATATATATATGATATATATACATCTTTTAAGACTGAAGGATTGATGTTTTGATTGGAGTGATTGAATATAATTACAGCTTAAGGAACTTGGTTATTGTTTATTTCGACTGTTGTTCCATTTCCAGATTGCTAATTTTTTGTTTCTTAAGGACAGACTCAGGCTGTAGTGGGCTCTAGCATCTGCTACTTGGACCCCAGGACCTCTTATCTATTCCCATCAGCTATGAAAGGGATGTGTTATTGCTACCAAGCCCTTGTCTCATGTGTTGTTCTATTTCATTGCTATTTCCTTTACCTGCTGTTTCATTTCTAGTCATTAAGAACGGTCCCAGGCTGTAGCGAGCCCCGCATCTACTATTTGGCTGCCAGACCTATGATCTATTCTCATCAGTTATGGAAAGGATGGGTTATTGCTACCGAACCTTCGTTTGTTGCAATGCTTGGTGTGGTTTAGTCCTTGAATTAGTTATGTGGTGAATTTACTTTCATAGTTTTTAATTAGCTGTACTACAAGCATTACTCTGGCAATTGTTAAAGCCTTAGACTGAGACACTCTTTGAAATAACCAGACGTCCCCGGATTGATATATTAATGTGAGGTAACTAGAGGTGAAAGAGACCCTTTTTATAGCTCTACAGTAATCATGGGAAGAATTAATAAAGACAATTTTTATCATATTTTTGTGTATCTTTTCCTGTTTTATATACTATTGGGTATAATTTGCAACTGCATTGTTTATTTGCTATGCAAAATTATGTATGTGTTGTATAAATAAATATAACACAAGAATTCTATTTACGTGAAGATAACTAACTCATGTAAGAAGGTAAGTACAATCTTGGGTGTTATTTAGGGAAATAGTGCAGAATGCTGCTCCAACAGCACAAAATCCCCACAACCCCTGGTTAGGGATACGCAAAGGCGGATCTATCAGGGCGCGAAGGTCAGGGAAGTGTACAAAGCAACCTATGTGTAGGGACTAGCAATTAGACAAAATCAACCCCTTAGACATCTCAAGGGTGCAGAAACCTGATTGGAGCACCCCCCCATACCACTTCGGGTGAGACCTCAGTCCGCGCTCCGTGGACTATTGCCGAAAGGGCCAATAGTTATGGATTTGTTTGGCTAATTAACTTCGAACCTTGGTCAAGCCCCAACAAGCCAAAAAATGGTTCCATTGTCGAGACCGAGATCTGCATAGAGATGTCTGATGCATATCACTAGAATCAAACAAAGAAAGGAATTGAAGATTGCTAGATAGGAAGATTCATGAGTTCGCGGTGCAAGAGAATAGGAATCCGTGACTATCAAAAGAAGAGTGGTTGGATTGCTACGCATACACAAAGATCCACGAAATTTTCTTCATATATTTCCCTACTGAGCTATACGAGTGGATCATCAAGCTAGAAGATAGCCAAGGAAGGTGCAAGCTTGACAGACCTATTGTGTGGACTCCATAATTGGTGCGTAGATTAGAAGTGTGGAGGATAAGATCGTGCGTGTTGTTGATCACTTGCTCATTTGAATTATAAGAGGATTCATTATTGAATCTGCAATAGATACTTCAATCAACTATAATGAGGAAAAATGAATATTCCTCTAAGGACTACGAGGTAAGTATGTTAAGTGCTTGAACGCTTGGATTAAAATGCTACTGTGTGAAAAGCGGTATATGCGAATAAATTGATGTTTGGGGCTATGCGAAGTGGGAGAATTTACAAAAAGGAAGGTAATGCAGAACTAGAAACTAGCCCCTTGATTTCACCTCCACGATGCGATGAGGAAGAGCTCGCGAAGTAATCACCAAGAAGTCTGATCAATTTGGTAAGGCAGAGGATTCTGTATATACCACCCCCACCCACACCACTGCTAGTTTCACCATCTTCACCCCCATCTTTGCCCATACCACCTTCGCCACCACCGTGAGTCATTATGGCAAGTGAGATAAAGTTGCTAGTGTTCAAGGGAGTAGGAAGTGAAGATTTGAACCAGTTTTGGTTTGTGATAAAGGTTATACGTGAAGCATAGTGTGTCGTGGATGAAAAAATAAATAAGGCAAAATTGGTCAGCGCTCTGAAGGATCGCATGCTGACCTGGTACATTAAGCATTTCAATGGCAATCTGAATGCAGGGATCGCGGATATCTAAACTACCCTAAACAAAGAATTTTGCAGGGCAAAGTTAGAGGCACAGTCGATCATTGGGTTCAAGGAAATCACAATGCTACCAGGCGAGACCCCTTGGGAGTTGGATCAAAGACTGAAGTGCACAATTGGTGAAGCTATCATGATGTTGACAGACGGGCAACACCGTGAATGGTTTGTAGCATTTAAGAAATGCGCTATCACAACAAAGGCTAACAAGTCAAGCTGTGGCCTTCGAGATCGTGATGAGACTGCATGAGACCCCGATATAGGATCCCAACCTGGGAGTTTAGCAGATTCATGCACAATTGAAAAAATTGTGCCTTGAGATGTAGAGTCTAAAACAAGACAAGACAACTCGCCCATGACAAGGACCACTTCCCGGTGTTCACGAATTACCTCGCAGGAGGAGGACCAATTCCATTAATACTAGAGGCACAAGCATGACCTAGCACAGTGCCTGCATTATGGAGCACGATTTGTTAAGTAGGTGGAAAGCATGCTACAGATAACTGCCATCTATTGTAGAAGTACACACAGAATTCACAATAGTTTTTCTATAATTTCTTTGGATCAATGGGACATCATGAGCTCACCTGTAGAAGTTATGAGCTAATGATGGATCAGACTCCTACCTACAGAGTTTAGGCTGAAACGCGGCCACTTTACTAGAACGTAGGGATGGTGCGAACTGAATTTTAGGGGCACGGATGAGGCCGACATGGAGGATGACCTAGAAGAGGTCATGGATAGCTAATATGTTACAATTGCGGAGGGCCTGGACATTATTCCTATGATTGTAGGAATCCAATGCGGTCGTCATGCTTCTATTGTAAATTGTTTGATCATGAGATGGAGATTTGTCCCACACTAATATCATGACTATGCGATAAAGGAGCACTCCAACCTTCCCCATATAAGAACCTGCAAATGATGAGGTTTGAGCCACGTGAGGAAGTCCCTAATTTGAATATTGTGATCTGAAGTGGAATTACGACAGGGGATGACAAAGGCAAGTAGCCTGAAGAGAGTACTTGGGTTCACAAGGCTCCGGCGAAAGAACCAGGGTTTGATTTGGAGCACGCTAAGGAAACCTTCATGCAAGCTAGGAAGAGCTTTATTGATGCTTCCACTTCAAGGAACAAAGACAGATCGGAGCCAGAAATGGACCCATCGATGCTCACAACATTCCTGGAAACATGCATGAAGTTGCTGCACGATAGCAAGGTTGTAAAGGGGTTGTAGGAACTCATAAATAGATGTGTTGGGACTGCGCCAGGATAACATGTGTAGTCCAGATGCTTAGAAAGCACACGAGGAGGACAGGAAGGGAGATGAGATTGAATACATAGATTGGAGAATATGAGATGGAAAAAGTGATTCTGGACCTAGGATCAAACTCGAACGTTTTTCCGAAGCAAGCATGGTAGTGCATGGGAAGGCCTACGCTGGAATGGTCTCCTATCCAACTACGAATGGCGAACCAATAGAAGATCCTATCTATGGGAAGATTGTAGGGAATCATAGTGGACATTGAAGGAGCAAGCGCGCTAGCAGACATCGAAGTGATAGAGATTGTTAATGACAGAAATCCCTACCCTGCGCTATTAGGAATAGATTGGGCCACTGACATGAATGAGGTGATAAGTATGAAGAAGTGCAAGATGATTTTTGAGAAAAGGTATCTTCATGTAGTTGTACCTTTAGACCCTACAGAAGGATCATGCTACACGGAGCCAGTTCGCAATTATGACAGTGACAACGATTTGGACTACATCTACAAGATAACCACGCGAGAACAAGACTAGGTGAATCTAACCGCAGATGGAAGAATGTCATGGGAGCGCGAAAGCTTCTATACATCAGATTCTGATGAGGAGATAGAACAATGGTAGAACCAGTTACATGAGGTAACCACGTTGAATTGTAACATGATGATGAGATCATTGTCTTTCGTATCAATGAAGGTAAGGGATCTGCCTATGTACGATGGGTTAAGTGAGGTAGATGACTTCCTAAACAAATTTAAAAGTGAGGTGCCGGAACAAAAATGTTTCGAAGCTTTGAAATGGGTACTGCGCGCTATGCCAGCGAGGTGGTGGGGTACACACCAAGGAAGCTTCGAGGACTGGTGCGAATGTAGGAGAATTATGTGCATATGATTTGGGAAGCCTTAGATGTGATTAACAGACAAGATTGCCAGATGAAATAGCTCATGCACCCAGCTGTCCAAATGGCTACATGCATATGGTACGAAACCTGTGTGAATGCACACTACCTTTGCATTAGGAGACATGATCAATAACCAAGTGCAAGCAAGGCAATGGCGTGAATGAACACTCTAGTTGGAACCACGGAGTATGGAAAGACCAAGTGTTCAGAAGGTTATCCACATAGAAGCCTTTAACGAAATATGTGAAGCGCTAAACAAGGTCCATAATTTGTAGCAAACTGACTAGGACCTCCACATACTAGAGGTTCTATGGCCTTATATGACCACGTGCAAGAAACTGATTAGGCGAGTGATAGATTTCTGGACGAACATGACAGAAACATCTGAGGAAGTTATGGAAATTGCAGAGATGACCATTGAAGAGGCTACACAGGCCCTCACTATGGGGGATTCCCCTGAAGGTGCTGAGATTGTGGTAGAAATCCCTAAATTACTGTGCATGCTGAGGCTGAAGAGAGAAAAATAGCTGATGGTTCCTGTACGTGTGTCCCCACAAAACCTACTACGCACCAGGTTAACGATGAAAGAGAAATGGAAAGTTTTTAACTTGGAAAGCGTCGAGGAGGAGGAAGACCTGAGGACATTCTCATTGAAGAAGATGAGGATGAAGGCATAGAGGAAGAAACTAAGTGTGCATACCTTCCAACAAAGCTTCCTGCCTATAGCCCCCCACAGAAGGGGAAGGAAAAAGTGCCTGAGGATCTCGACGAGAGAAAGAGTTCTCTCCAGACCCTGCTCCTCCAGGACGACATCACTTTTGAGGGCATGCACCTGGGACAGGTGCCAAGCTTGAAATATGAATATTAGGATCTCGTTGACCACGAGAAGTTCCATCACCTAGAGACCACGCAGCTCATAAAGCCCAATGTTATAGACATATTTGGGCACATCAACGCAAACTTATATGTCGATGTATTAGGGCTCATCAACCCCTAAAAGAGTTGTTTCATACCCTAAAAGAACATAGTCACCTGAATACATCATTCCCCAAATGTTCCATCTGAGAAACCATCCAGAAACTGCCTAGATTGAACCATACTGACTGCTCCACTGGCAAAGTGCGATGCATACTGAGTGGTACACTGCCAGGGTGTGATGCATACTATTTAGGCCTTCTATAGGGTGCGATGGGCGAGGATGGATAAATTTCCTGGACATTTTCTAGTTGATTGCTCATGGAATCTTCTAAAATTTTCTCCTATGCCACTTGCCTCTCTGAATTTGCCCAAGGATGAATAAGGAATCTAAGAAAATATCCAATCCCTTCTCTCGTGGAACCCATTGTAACAAGTGAAATGACACTAATAAAACCCCATGGATGAATCACACCCTTGGAAACACCTATAAATGGATCCCTCATCCAAGAGATCCAGAGGCGGGAATATTGTGAATTGCAAGGAAGTGCTAGTAGTTTGTAATTGAGGATAGAGGATTGTATTTTTGGAGTGACCTTGCTATTTCATGAGGCGAAGAAGGATTGAAACTGGGAGGATGATGTTGGATCAGACAACTAGGTTGTAATTCTCATTTCTATTAATAAAGCTCTTCAAGTTTTCTTCCATATGACTGTGCAATTGTGAATGTTATCATTTGTGAATGCTATCATTTGTTCATTATATATCTGATTTTGTAATGTTTATGTTGTAATAGATCATGATGCTTTGATGGTTATTTGTTCCTGTACTTATGCACGCACTCCCCAAGCATGTTAAGTATGGGGAGGAGTTGCAGGATCTGTCAAAGGGGAGAGAGATCAAGCAAGCGATTAAGCAGAAGTTCCAAGTTGGTCCTATTATCTTTCTCTTATCTATTGAACATAGAAGAAATCATTGAGTTTCTTTAAACGGTTGTTTCTAGGGTAGCTGCCAAACCTAGAGGGCTTGCATTCTTTAGGAATACTAGTTTTCCCAAAAACACCCAAGTAGAACATCATGGCGGGGATATCGAATTGGAGCTGCGAAAGTGGTTATGTAGAGTGGAAAAGGCAAGGTTATTAAACCTGCTTTTGGTGCCACATTTCCACCACTCCATGATAACAACATTCTTCATCAGGTAGCTACTCTACTTGGTGCATGGTGGGTGTTTGTGGTTGGAGGAGCCCATCCTCATCACGGACCACTTAATTCACTGCATTACCCAGCTCCCATGCAAAGGACAGGACCCCGCAGACATCTCGGAGGGGAAGAGTAGTGACTTGGCCATCGCAGAGGCCATGAAGAAGAAGTACAAGATGGAGAAGAAGAAAAGTGGCTACGCCATATCCAGCATCAACAACAAAGCCATTAAAGTGGTGACCCAAATACTGGTGATTAAATTTATGTACAACTGCAACGTGGACGAGGTACCCGCGCCAGTAGTGACACTTGTTGAGTAGTGCACGGAGGGGGTCCAGTTCAACTAGTCTAAGTTTTTATGCAAGGAGTTCCTAGAAAATTGTTGCGAGGCCCAAGAACAAGGCAAAGTGTTCCACTATGCATGGCTTCTGCTATCCATAGTGCTTGTGGTAGGGTAATTTCCAGAGGATAGTCAGCTCCCCACAATTGATAGGGATCTTTGGAAGGCCGCAAAGTACGCTTCACTCTGGGTCACAAAGGACGCTAACCAGATCTGCGATATTAAGATGTTTTGGGTGTTCATTGAAATGAACATCAGAATGGTGATTAACCACAAGCCACGGTTATCACTCAATGTCTACAATAGCCTGCAAAGTTTTGCAAAATTTAAAGTAGAACTCCACAGCATATATATCAGAGCATGAAAGGACCTGGCCAAGCAATGTAGAGAGCTATTCTTTGTAGACACAAATGATGTAACTTTTTATGTACTGGAGACATGGCCACTGGAGTGGCGTGCCCCAGACATCGCGACAATGGAGAAGTCTATAGCACAAAAGAAGAAAGAGGAGTCCAAACTATGCAAGGTGCAGTTGGCTAGGAAGAGAAGGAAAGAAGTAGCAGCAGAAAAAGTGCAGGAGGCATGGGACACTGTGTGGACAACAGCACAATAGAGAAAGGCCACAGAAGCAATAGCAACACAGGAGGAAGCCGAGAAGGTACGCGAGGGCCAAAAGCTACCTTCGCATGTACAGGAAGCAGAGGAAGAGGAGGGCAGTGCAGATCAAAAACCACGTCAAAACAACTGAAGCGCCAGTGCCCAACCGAGCAAACGGGGCCGTGGAAGAAGGACAAGGCATCAAAGTTGTCTATTGACCCAACCACCCTTACTGAGGGTGAGCTGCATGACATCGATAAGAAGGTGAGTGATGTCACCTCCGAGGCCCTTCAGAACTTCACACAAGAGAATCAGATTGTGTTGGGGGACCTAAGAGCATAGCTGCAAGAGTTGTAGGTGCGCACTCCTTAGGCTGGTACCCTTTCAACCAGCCTCGCAGTAGGGACAACTGCAGCGAAGCAGATGTTGCGCACTCGGACAACAAATACTAGTGTTGTGGGAAAGGGAACTGGTGACAACAAATGAGGCTGAAATGCCTACCATTAGCACACTAAAAGATATCGGAATCAACACGGTTGCACTCCCATAGGAGACGCTATATGTTCTACAGGATGGGATTACTACAGAACTGTGGGCTAGGGAGAGCCGCGCACTACAAGTGCCAAGCGAGCAAAAGATCAACATGGAACAGTTAAGCTTGCAGCGCGACGAAGTGCTATCACAGAACAGGAAGATGGTACAAGTACTAGAAGAAGCTTGTCAGATGGTCCCTGAGTTGGCCATCCCAGCAGATGCACTAGTAGAGGCACACATCCACAGACTAGCAGTAGGGGTGTGCGAGGCACAGAAAGAAATGACTAAGGTTCAGCTAGAGCTGAACCTTCAAATAGCAAAGTTGTGGTTAAAGGTGCAACTGTCCACCCCTCTGGAAGAAGGAGAACAACGCGCCAGCGCTATTACATCAGGACTGGAAGAGATCAGGAATGCAGTAAGGGATTGCACTATAATGTTGGAGGAGTCATTTGAGGTCCTAACGAATCTGCAGGAGGACCCCAACATCTAATGCTTAGAGACAAAGACGCATGAGCTCCAGTAGCAATAAGACATTGTCAAAGGGACCGCATAGATAGTGGTCCTCACTTAGAGGCTCGAACGAATGCAACAGGCGAAAGTGATGGAAGAGAAGGTGGATGTAGCATAGCACAAAGAAGTGGTCATGAAGGCACGTTTTCAACATTGGATTGATGAGGCCTTCACCATCACAACAACAAATGAAGGCAAGCTCACACAAATGCAGGGGACGCAGGAATAGGTCCAGGGAAGCAGTTTCAACACCGCGGTCTTAGAACAACAGGTATAGGAGATCTAGCAGGCAGTCATTCAGTGTGCTACCGACCTTGCCGCTATTCGAGCAGAGTTGGAGGGACTCCACACGAAGATCTCCACACCAACAAAGTGACGTGAGGGTGAGTCACGATGTTTGTGTTGGGGGCCTGTTAGGCATGGAATTCCCCCAAGGCATATTTTGGGGCTTAAAACCCAAGTTTTGACCAAGTCCTTATAAAGGCCTTATGACTTGTGGGCGTGGATCACGAAGTCATAATAGAGTCACATGGTTGTCCGCCGTTGATTTTGTAATGTAATGTTGGCTTGATAGACCTACCCATGGACCGCAAACCATGGGATTATATAAATAGAGAGGCTCTAAGTGTAGAAGATAACTAATTAAGGAATAGAATAGAAGTAGGATGAGTCTAAGGGATTGAGTTGAAGTGTAAGTTGTGGCTTTGGTTTGTAGAGTAGGAGAAGGCTCCACAGCTATGTGTGCAGAGGCCTAGTAGTCTGCAGCTGAGTGCGTGGACCCCTGTAGCAGGAAGACCCCAAAATGTAGCACTTAGAGACAAAGGCGCATGAGCTCCAACAGAAATATGATAGTGTCCAAGGGACCACGTAGACGGTGGCCCTCACTTAGAGTCTCGCATGAATGCACCCGACCAAAGCACTGAAAGAGAAGGTGGATGCAGCACGGCACAAAGAAGTGGTCCTGAAGGCACGCATTCAGCCTTGGATTGACGAGGCCTTCACCATCATAGCAACAATTGAAGGCAAGCTCACACAAATGAAGGGGATGCAAGAACAGGTCCAGGGAAGCAGTTTTGACACTGCGGTCTCAAAACAATGAGTACAGGAGATCCAGCAGGCAGTCGTTCAATGCATTGCCGACCTTGCCGCTATTTGACTAGATTTGGAGGGACTCCACGCGAAGATCTCCACACCAACAGAGTGACTTGAAGGCAAGTTGGGCGTGGAATCCCCCCAAGGCATGTTTTGGGGCTTAAAGCCCAAGTTTTGACCAAGTCCTTTGTAAAGGCTCTGTGACTTGTGGGCACAGAGCACGAAGTCATAATAGAGTCACAGGGTTATTCGCCCTTGTTTTTGTAATGTAATGTCGGCTTGATAGACTTACCCATGTACCGCAGACCATAGGATTATATAAATAGAGCGATGCTTTAAGTGTATGAGATAGCTAATTAAGGAATAGAATAGAAGCAAGATTATTCTAAGGGATTGATTCGAAGTGTAAGGTGTGGCTTTGGTTCATAGAGTAGGAGAAGGTTCTGCAACTATGTGCGCAAAGGCCTAGTAGTCCACAGCTGAGTGCGTGGACCCCTGCAGCTGAGTGCGCAAGGCAAGTCGAGTTTGTAACTGTGGGAAGAATTAATAAAGAGAATTTGTATCGTATTTATGTGTATCTTTTCCTGTTTTATGTACTATTGGGTATAATTTTCAAGTGTACCATTTATTTTTTGCGTGAACTTATATGTATGTGCTGCATAAACAAATATAACACAAGACTTCTATTTGTGTGAAGATAACTAATGGGTGTAAGAAGGTAAGTATCATTTCAGGTGTGATTTAGGGAAATAGTGTAGAACGGTGCTCCAACAGCGCGGAAGCCCCACATCCCCTTGTTAGGGCTGCGCGAAGGTGAATCTATCATGGCATGAAGACCAGGGAAGTGCAAGCAGGGACTAGTAGTTGGACCAAATCAACCCCTCAGACATCTCAAGGGCGCGGAAACCTAGTTCCATCACGCCCCCATGCTACCTCAGGTGAGACCTCAGTCCGCGCTCTGCAGACTGTTACGAAAAGGGCCAGTAATACAGGGATTATTTTGTCTAATTAACTCCGAACCTAGGTCAGGCCCCAACAAGCCAACACAACATCCCATGTCAAACGTTATCTCACAATTGGTTACATAATTAGTAAACATATTAAGAGATAGAAGAAATAGTAATCATAATTCAAATAAGTTATGATTACATATCCATGGTCCAAGAAATAGCCTATGTTGCATAAAGCATTCATGAAAATGCTAATACTTTAATCCCACAGCTAAATGCATTTTTCAATATGAAAAATGTGATTACAATACCATCAACTGTAATCTCCAAAATTCATCTGCAATAGGTAGCGAGGAACCACATTCATGGATCACACTATTCCATCATAATGTACACATGATGAGAGAAACACATTTTCCAATCTATTAAAACACTTGCAATATGAAGAAGTAGATTATGATATTCTTTATCCCTCAACTATCTCTCGTAGTCAAGGTTCCTATCACAAATTCCTCCCCTTTATCTTCAATTAATTCTTTCATCAAAGCAATGGTAATTTTATACTTGACAGGTTAATTGAATATATCCTCCTTAATTTCTTTTGCTTCTTCTTGTAATATAAAAACCTAGGCAAAGTAATCTTCATTAACACCAACAAAATTAATGTACCATTTTCTAATTTCATCTGCACTAAAATGAGTTATATCATCAGACTTTGTTTCTTGCGATTGTTTCAACTTCTCCAAATAGCCTATCATCTTCCCCTTTGAAATTAATCCAAATTCATATCTAATACAAAAACCATTTAAATCATAAACAATTCTTACCACATTGAGATACACATGTGCTCTTGGATTTTCAATGTCTCCGCACTCATAAATAATGTCTTCCAGTGCTCTAATTTTCCCAGACCATGCAGTATTGATCTGCCTCATCTGATTAGCATCAAGTAACCCTTTCTCATCTCTTTCTATTTTGGATAGTGAATCAAACTTCTCACTAAAACTTAATAGGTCATTTTCCATGAATTCTCTTTCTCCTTCCAGCTCACTTTTGACCAATTTAGTAGAAGGCTTACTTCTCTGCTTTAAATTTCGCAGATCAAAGGGAACTTGCCATGAAGATTCAATAATCCACAATATTTCTAATATACTATTAATGATGTACGATTTCATTTCAATGAGAATATTAAAAAAAAATTCAAATATATTAGGATTGCTAGGGTTAGAAATTCCTAATGATGCTCTGCTTATCCCTAGTGGAGTCTTCAGAAAAGGACTCATGTTTATAGCATCTTCTAGCTCTTTTATTTTTTCCTTCATTCTTTTATTTTTTTCCTGTCGTCGAACAACAAAATTAACAAGCTCTTCACCACCAGCTTGATGAAATTTCATCAACCCAGGCATTGCAACCAAAGATAGATCAAAATTTAGTTATGCCTAATCAACAACCTTTCTATCGGAAATTTTTGTCATTTCAGCCTACAATATCTTACTACCACTATCATAATTTTCATCATTCAATGTGACAAAATAGACATCGAAAGTAATTTCCTCTTTAGCAATTTCGTCCATTTTTCTCTAATTTTCTTACAAACAAGTACTAATAAAATCAAGTAGTACAATGCTATCAACTTCCATGTCCACTGCCTCTTCAATTATCGCATGTTAAGGTGCACTTTTGGATTTAAATGATTTAACCATGTGCTTTCTCTCTAGAGTTACTTTACGAGGAGGTCCTTCATCATCCCCACCACCTAATATCTTTTCAACAACTATTTTGCTACTTCTAGTAGTTATTTTCCTTCTTTTTTCTGATGGATGAAGTCACACTAGTACTGCGTGTTCAATATTGAGATTTCCCCATAGGGTTTGTGACTCTTTTCTTATATATTTCTCCTGTCACCATGATCTCTTTTTCAGCAATTTCTCTACCATCTACTAGTGGTTTTTTATCTTTTCTTGATACAGAGTGAATTTCCTCACTCTACTCTCTAATTCTCATATGGAGGTTCTTATATCTCACAGACTCAAGGTGTTCCATGAAAATTCTTCCTCTATCAAATACATTAATAGCTTCAGCTTCACTTAATTTTAAATCATCCAAAGACTCTTAAAAAATGAGAGCATGAGCCGTATGCTTCACAGCCACTATTCCAATAGTAAATGGAAAAGAAATAAATTACCTTTTCTTTTTCTATTCAAATATAGATAACTAACGATGATATTTCCTATAGAGTTCAGAAATTAAATACCTATCTAGGAAAAACATTGGCAAAAGCAATGGACTATATTCAAAATCATAAATTTGTATAACCTTATTGCTTTCGCTTTCCTCATATTCCCCCTTGCGAAGTAGGAAAGACTCAGCCTTTGTAGATATTCAAGAAGGATTTTGTCCAGTTACCATGCAATACATTTTCCTAAAAAACACATCCTCAATTAAACAAAACATTAAAGAAGCTTCATGTTTCCACAATATAGGATACAAGGACTGCATTGGTTCCTCATGAAACATGAATATAGAATTATAGTGAGACCCATCAAACACATGGCTTGAAACAAGAAGTGTTATTAGATATGAAATCATAGATAACCCATTGTTCTTGGATAATTTATGTAACTAGACAATTAATTCATTTGAAATGACATAAGCCCAATCAAACATATAATTATTTTTGTATGTCTCATAAATCACATATAAAATGCATTTTGGGACACGTGATGTACTTTCTATCCCTACTACATGGAAAAATAGCTAAGACAAATCCCCAAATGGTGGCCTAAACAAAGAAATATATAGAAGAGAAATATTGGAAGGATACTCAGAACTTGCATAAATGAATTCATGCACAATGTCATTTTTGCACCCTTATAGCTTCGAGGAACTATCTGCCTCGAACAATTCAAAACACTTGTTTGGTTCTGGTAACTTGAATAACAATCTGAATACATTAGATTCAGAGAAACCCTTACCATTCTTAGCTTAATTTCCCTCTTTCTGAAATCAAAATTATATGCACAAAGATAAATAATTTCTTTGAAATCACACACCTCCAGAAAACGCCCAACATTTGCTAATACGGTACTCCAAATTTTGTTACATGTTTTCCATTCCATTGATAGATTCACATATCGCTCATCTATTCTCGACCAGTCAAAGTTATCATCGATCTCAACGAGTTAATTGTATCACTCTAAAGAGCCTTTTTCCCTCACCTCCTACCCATTTTTCGTTTGCATGGGAGAAAAACTACGTTAATGAATAATGTATTCAAATCCAATTTCACTTTACAATTCTCTATTTTCTTCACAAACACTAACTGGTACTATTACTCATGTGAAAACCCATTCCACATGACGGTCTAAATAAATAGAAATTAAAGATAACAAAGCTAATTTTTATGGATAGTAATAGGAAAGTTTTCAAAATTCCAAAAGCATCTTGTGCATTTACTTCGCACTTTGCTCCCACTTCAAGATCATTGATATACATGTCGTAACAAATAGAAATTTATGATATGCAATAATAGATATTGTCTATTGAACTAGTAAGTTCATCGACATAGACAAAAATGACCTTGTTTTTTTGTTCATTTAGTAAAAACTTGACAGAAGTGCTTGAATCATTTTTTGTAATGGTGGAAATGGATTCATCATCATCAAAAACCTCATTAGCAAATTTTTCCATACCATCAAAAAACACTGCAATTTCTTTTCCTTCTTTTCACTATTTTTTTCTTAATAAAAATATGACAACACTATAGTTTCCACCCAATTGACACTCGAGATCATGAAAATTGACAAGTGTAACCTCAACTTACAAAAAACCACTAACATATTTTATGAGCAACATGCCTGATTTTTTTTTTGCTTTTTTTGGTTAATTTTGAAGACCCATAAAGCTATCAATAATGTCGTAGTCTAACAAGGCCACAAACTTGTCTAAAAAAATGGAAATTTCTATAGCAATTTTAAGAGATCTAGTAATTTTTTTAAAATTATGCTTACATCTATCAAGGTTCACAACTTTCAGTACCACATAGATTCTTAATGGTGTTGAATCCATATCCACCATAAAAAAAAAATTGATTCAAACACTCCGAGGATTGGATTTTTTCAAATTGTTTTCACCGGATCGCATAGAGAATTTTGTTATCCAGGTGGAATTGTAGTTCCCATAGAGGATGCCATCAATAATAGCTACAAATACTAAATTTTGCAAGGACATTCACAAATATATATTGTTCCAACATGTATTTAGCTACTCTCTACGACGAAACGACTTGAGAACTAGTCCCACTACTTTGTAAAATCGAACCAAAATTCATTTACGAATAACTTGACAACTATTTCTCACAAAATTTGACACACAATTATGATGTAGTGCAAATCGTATTCCACATAGACACATTAAATATTAAACTATTTGATTTTTACAAACGTAAAAATAATTAAGTACTGAAAGTTAAAACTCATAAAACTATCAATAATAGCCACAAAATAGTAAAGTTGCCTTCTATGACGAAGAAACTTGGTAGTTGCTCCCTACCGCTTTCTAAAACTGAACCAAATTTGATTTACAAATAACTTGGCACACTCACCTCTCATAGTATTGTAGAGAAAAACTTGCAGAGTATGATAGAGCAATGTTAAGCTTACAAAGTATTACAGAGTATTATAGGGAAAAGCTTGATGAACCAAAAAATTGCAGTGTTGCCAAATGCAAACAAGAAATTGGTAAAGGTAAATTGGTTTAGAATCATGTTGTATTATATAGCTTATATATCTCTACACAACTGCTATCATCTAAGCTCAACTTCCTAGGTAATACTTATGTAATGAAACAAAAGTTCAGAAAAAACTCCAAGCTCTTAAATGCAATTTGTAAAGAGAAAATGCTACACACACCATTATTTTCTCTATCACTATAAATAACATTTTCCCCCCAACTATACTAGTTATTTCAAATATTTGCAGTCTCGTTTCCTTATAAATTACTACCTGCCACTATTTTGCATTTGAAACACGCTACAAACATAAAACTGCGATACAAATTTTACATTGTCTTGATGTTTTTTCTCTAATTACTAGAAAAAAATGCAAGTAAATACAAGTCATCTCAGCATTCAATTCACTGATTACACAACTTCTCACTCATTTAGAAAACCACATAAGAACCAAAAAATCAAATCTAGAAACATGATTTTCATACACTTTCAACATAACACAAATGCATATGCATGAAACCATAAAGAAAATCCCTTTATATGTAAAAATATCTCCTGCATAACCACCTCCAGAATAAAAAATTCTCTTTCATTAGTCATTGAAATTTTAAGCTGATATTAATAAACGTGAGTCCCAAATATCATGGGAAGGAATCATTTTTTCTCTGCACATGCTGCCTTTGAACAACATTGTCCATTGTGTGCAAAAATCTCTCAAGCTTTCATTGGATGCTCTTCTGCATTCCATAAAATCTATTAATAATAAAACTAATATTAAAATGCATTAAAATTAAAAGACTCGTTTTCACTTCCCTCACTTTGTAAAAATTTGCACATGAATTTGTTCTTCACATCACCTTCGTTGATGCACAAGCATCTTCATACAATTTTGTCTATATAACTACTTCCACACTTGGTAATTATTTGACATTCAACACCGGTATTAATTAATGATCATATGCTGTGAAATACGCCTCTAAATATGAATTGAAAAGGGATTTCTATATTTATTATCTTACTAAACTTTGCACAAAATTTTCACATAGCATTCACAGATGCACAACCACCTCAACACAACTTCGTATGGACAACTACTTTTGCACTTAATAATTCCCTTTGGTTAGTCATTGACATTCAAAACTCTGCACTTGATACCTCCAAAACACTAGCTTCATACAACCACCTTCATACAATAACTTCCATAGTTATGAAAATGTTCCTAAATAATAATTAAAAAATAGAAAGGCTTCCACACATTCATTTTACTGCAAGACACTTTTTCTTGACAAGGATTGAAAAAAGGTTTATTTAGCACCCTCGTCTATGCAAAAGCCCCTGACTATCCTACACATACTTCGTCCTTGGCAAGTAAATGTTCCGCACAATGACCCCAACACTCACTATGCAGAGAACCCCAACTCTCTCACACATACTCTATCCTCCACATAACGAATCATAATAATATTAATTTGGCATTTTTTCACCTCCACCCCCCGCTTTCCTCGACGCCTATGCAAACAACCTACAACTACATCAATTCTCGCATCATTAAACATAGCACTAACATAAAAAAAAAATTGCAACTGCATCAATAGCTATCTTGACACAACCACCTTCGTACAACTACCTCCGTAGTTGCGAAAAAAGTTCCTAAATAATAATTAAAACAAACAAAGCCTTCCACACAATCATTTTACTACACAACCCTTTTTCTTCAAATATATTAAAAACAAAGTATATTTAGCACCCCCATCTATGAAAATATCCATATTCTCCTGCACACACTCCACTCTCCACCCATTAAACATTTCCCACAATGAAATCACACAATTACTGCATCATTCATTAGTATCACAACACTTACTATGCAAAGGACCCCAAATCTCCCGCACATACTTTGTCTTCAACACAAGGAAACATAATAATATTAATTCGACATTTGTTCAGCCCCCCGAGGCCTATGCAAACTGATGTGGCCCATCCACACGATCCCACGCCAGCTCATTCCCTCACGGCACTTCACGGATATTTGTTATGGATTATGGTTGATTGCTGATATTTTGGGTTTGATTTTGGTAATGAATGCGAAGGTGATTGTTAATCTACCTCCCGGTACTTGTCTGTCCTCGTTATGACACCTATCCGCCTCGAGTTTGCTGAAACCCTAATTCTCCTATCACCCTTTTCCCTTGTCAACTCGCGCTCATTTGCATTGTTCTCCGTCGTTTTCGTTGCTCTGTGGTTTCTCTTCGGAGCTCAGCTCCACCTCTGTGTTAACTGCCTGTATATGACGATACTATGCTGAATCTCTGAGGGTTTCTTGCTAAATGTCGTGGTTTGACACTGTATTTTTGCCTACGTATCTCGTTCATGCGTTTCACTGGTAAGTTATGGCTCTTTACTTTGTTTTCTGTTGGCTTTTTCGTGGCTATGTTCTGTCGACTGGTTATCCTTCCGTATTGTTGCTTGTCTCGGCCAATGGCGCTGCAATTTATGGTAAATCTTGGTGTTGAGGGTTTTTGTTTTGATCAGTGGCAATGTGCAGCTGGTTAGTCTGCAACTTGGTCTCCTCCGGCGCTCGACTCGATGCTTAGGTAACTTAGCTGGTTCCCTGCTATTTTTGTTTATTCGCTTCTCGAACTGTAACTAACAAACTCGGCCCCTCCGTGGTCAGGGTTTTGTCTCGATGAATAGAGGACTCGTTCACCTACAGGTATGGCCTTCTCCCTGTTGCCATACACGTCTTCCTTCCAGCTAATTCGTTCTTTTTTTAAGCTTATGGTTCTTTGTCTGGTTCAGGGTTCTGTTATACAATCAAACCCTAACTTGTTTCTTTACCGTTGTTACAGGTGACGGCTCCGTGGCTCTTCACACAGGTTACAACTTTGTCCTTCCGGGTAGTTCTGCTCTCTTTATTAGTTGATTTCGTGTTCTTTAGTTTGCCTGTATCTTCTTGTTGGACTGTAGACTTAGATGCCCTGGTGGCCTTCTGCTATTCACTGTAGTCTCGCATCTGTATATTTGGTTGCTGTAGTGGTTGAGGGTTTGGGTTGCTCCCAACCGTGGCCGTGACTCATAGGTTCTCTGTCACGTCTGTTAGTGGTTGATGCGGTTCATCGAATCCTCATCACGAGATTCATTTATGTAATACTTGATTGTACAGGCCCGGTTTCGACCGTGGGTCATTATACTTCTCGACTTTATTCGCCTTTCTCACGCCTGCTGTTCGCTCGTCTTGATTTATCTTGCACTCGGGTTATTTGGAATGTCGTCCTGTGTTTTCCTGTAACGATATCTGTCATGCAATAATTTATATATGCTTGAGTTTGTTTTGTGACTCTCGGTCACTATGTTTGCCTGCACGAATTATTTGTACAGCAATATATATGGATAGAATTCTTAATGCAGAGGACTCATGTATTTCGATTTTACATCTATTTGTGCACAGAATATTTTGATGAAGGAAATTTTTTTGACTTCTATTACTTTATTTCTCTCTTTCTATTACTTAGCTGCCGAACCCTTTCTGGGTTTTTGGTCTGTCCATTTATACAATAGGTCCAGGTAGTTTGATAACTGTAGGCAGTTATCTTTTACAGTTTGTCAGACAGTTATGTTATTTCAGTTTTGTTTGGCAGTTACTAAAACTCACTCTGCTTGTCTTCGTTTGTCTAATTTGTCTCTTTGGTCCCACAAAGGATTGATGTTTACATTATTGGTATTAATCTAATTCTAACAACTACAATTAACACCTGTTGCTACAGTAAAGTAAAATAAATAAAATTTAACCAACAGAAACTAAATGCTGTAGTTAACTTTGGTAGAAAAATAAAAATAAAAATGCAAGAACCTGACAGACTTGCTGTCCTTTGTCGAACTGTTTATCTTTCCCAATCTTCTTCAGAAACTTTGTCCGCCCTGTCTCGGTCTTCGCCCTGTCGGCCAGATGCTCCTACATCACAAACAACCTCAAACCACATCATTGAACATAGCACTAACATAATAGTGTCGTGCAACTGCATCAATTCTCGCATCATTGAGAAGAGTGCTAACATAATAGTGACAATGCGAGAGCACTCACGAACACAATGACCACTCAAAAAATTACTTTTATTTTAATTTTAAAATGAATTGTCAGGCATTGGGAAAAAATGAAGATAAAATGCCCTCCACTAAGGGAATTATATCCCATCAGAGCTTCTTGAACCAATCAAAAATCAGAAATAACATTTAGTGAAAATTCAAAAACTAATTTTGAATTTATGCAAAAATAAAAATATTAAGCATTTTTCTTAAACTTTGGTTAAAATTGCAAAAGAATAACCAAGTAATGTATACTCAACGCAACTTAAGAGAAAAGAAAATATTAGTCCCTAACAAGACAAAGATTAATAACTTTATTGAAAATAATTATTATAAGAAAAGAAATATGTATAAATATAATTCAAATATTTAATTGGATTTTATTGAATTATATGCTATTATATCATAGTGATTATAATTCTTTTACCTTATTAATCTTTTGATTTCCATTGCTTTTAGTTGTGATGATAGCTTAAATTTAATTTATTTGAGAAATATTTTCCAACCAGATAAATTGATAAGCAATTAAAATATTTATTTTAAATAGATTAATTTTTATTTTTTATTTTTTATTTTTAATAATATGAATAAACTAAATATATGACTGGTAAATTTGGTGTAGGAGATGATTTATTTTTCCCTTTCTTAGGTGGCTGATGAGCCCAGGTAATAATGAATAAAAAAAATAAATAAAAATTTATTATTATAAAATTTTTTTTATAATATTACAGTTAATAAATATTTAAAATATTAATTATTTAAATTTATTTAATTATTTAATTTATGCTAAGAAAGCAGCTTTCTTTAATATTTTTAACATAAGAATTAATTCCCAAAAACACTTTTTTTTCATTATAATCACAAAAATTTTCAAATCAACCTTTTTTAAATATATTAATAATTTAATTTATATAACTTTCCTGATCATCTAAATAAAATCACTCCATATTCTCATATCTTTAAAAAACCCAAATCTATGTGTTCATATGTGAGAAATCCTTATATATTTTTTATAGTGACATTAAAAAATGCAGAACACAGATAACCCGTGTCCTCATGAAGAATGCAGAACACAGATAACCCGTGTCCTCATGAATGGAAATCCTTTCTTTTTTGAGTTCTATTTGTTGGACGAAATAGCTTAAATAGCTTCATACATTTCCTATGTAGAAATATGTTTTAAGTGTGTCGTTGTTTTTATGATAAAATATATTAATTTATATAATTTAAGAATTATAAAATTAATAACTTTATTGAAAGTAATTGTTATAATAATAAAAGAAAATCTATATAAATATAATTCAAATATTTAATTGTATATATATTTTTAATTCTGTGGTATTATAGCATAGTGATTATGATTCTTTGACGCATTAATCTTTTATCAGATATTTAATTGTATTTTTTTAAATTGTCTCGTAGCGTAGTGATTATGATTCTTTAACTCGATTAATCTTTGATTAGAGTATGCGATTTTCATTTGTTTTAGTTGTAATGATAGGTTAAATCTAATTGATTTGAGAAAAAAATTCGATCCCTTTTATGAAAGTATTTGATTTTTATTTGTTTTAATTGTGATGATAGTTTCAATCTAATTGATTTGAGAAATATATATATATATATATATTAAGTAATCAATAACAAAAAATATGTTATACATTAGTAAACTTTGGTGGTTTGAGAAACATGATTTTTTTTTAATTTGAGGTGTATGATTGAAACTGGCCAAAAATTTAATTAAATTTCTTAACTAATAAAATTTGAAATTAAAATTATTTTAACTATAATAATATATATTTTTAACTACAAATCTATTTAATTAAAATCCTAGGGCAAGCCAACTTAGAAATATTGTGACTCGAGAAAACTGAAAGGCCCTATTATAATGTGATTTACTTGACAAAAACAAATTAAAGGTCTTTAAAACAACCATAATAGATTTTTACAGCGCACTTCATAGATATTTGCACTATACATATATATTTATTTCCTACTACCCACGCTTCTTACGCCATTATTTGTGGACCGTTTCTGCACCTAAACCCTTCTCTTTCCGCATATGATATTACTGAAATGAAGTCCTATTTGAGGTCGGCAATGCATTAAGCCGTGGTGTTGGAATAGCCCTGAGTTCATGAACCTTGGGCAACGTGAGTCCATTAAATCTTTCAGTCATATCCAGTTCTTGATTTGCCCCATTCATGTCATCCAAAGGAATCCTCCAGTTGAAGCAGTGAAGGAGTTGAGCCACCCCAAGCTCTACAAGAAGCGTTGCCAATTGCTGTCCACGGCATCTTCTCCTGCCTGCTCCGAAGGGAAGCCACCCAAAGTTTTGATCTCCATTTGCATCTATCTCCGAGCCAACTCTTTCAATGAATCTTTCAGGTTTGAAGCATTCGGCGTCTTCCCATGTATTTGGGTTCCTCCCAATCGCCCAAAGATTAAAGATAACGCAAGTATTATGGGGGATATCATAGCCCATTACATTACAGGATTTAGCAGTTAAGCGGCGGTTCAAAAAAGGCCCTGCTGGGTGGAGTCGAAGCGTTTCTTTTACCATGGCCTGTAAATAAATGAGTTGAGGTAGATCAGACTCGCGTACCATGCGCTCCAATCCAACGACGCGCTCCAGCTCGTCCTGAAGCTTCTTCATCACTGCCGGGTTTCTTAACGCTTCTGACATTGCCCACTCTATCATTGTAGGCGTCGTGTCCAATGCACCAAGCAACATATCCTGTCATGCCAACAAACAATATGATGATATTAGCTATGAGGTTTGATCCTAATTCTGCCCTAAATTAGACTTAGACTTAACATTGGGCGTGAGAGTTACCGATTCATCATCACAATATAATTTTCATATAAAAGATATCCGCATCTAATTTCTTATAATATTCATCCATATGGGTCAATTTTAACTTACAAAGAGGACTCCTTTTATACCATCTCGTGAAATTTGGAACTCGCTATCTTTATCCGCAGAGGCTGCAAGTAAGGCATCCACAAGATCATGCGTGTTGTTGGCTCCGTTCTGCGCAACATGTTCTTCTATTACTTTCTCTAACAAGTGGTCTTGTGTCGAATGTAGCTTCTTCACCCAAAGGTTGAGACCTTGCAAATCCATCCAGTCCAAGCAAGGTATGTATTCTCCAATATTAAATGAGCCGAGTAACAGTAAACTTTCCTTGACCAATGAACTGAAAGCTCTTGATTCTTGGTCAGAATATCTTTTACTGAAGGCCATCCTGCAAAGTATAGCCGTTGCAAGGGATGACGTAGTTTGGTTGATGTTTAAAGGACAAGAGCCTTTGTGGGCATCTGAATTAATAATAGAACGAATCATAGCAGTGACTTCGTCTTCTCTAATAGAGCGGAAGTAATCTAAGCGCCTGGAGCTCAACAACTCCAAAGCGCAGAGCTTACGCATTTGCGTCCAGTAAGCCCCATGTGGAGAAAAGACGATGTCCGCGCAATTAAATGACAAATGTTTAGCAGCTGCCGACGGACTTTTGTCTAAGAAAAGCAGATCATGGGTCTTGAGAAACTCCCTGGCCATCTCTGCAGAGGAGACGACTAAGGTGAGGGCGGAGCCTAGGCGCAGAGACATGAGTGGGCCATGTTCCACAGAGAGAGCAGCCAGCGCTCGGTGAGGAAGCTTTCCCAGCATGTGAAGGTTGCCGATAATGGGCAACGGGAAAGGTCCCGGTGGCAGGCTGCCATTTGTTCCCCTCGACAAGAACCTCCATGCTGCTAACAATACCACAAAAAGAAGAGCAGCGATGAGTTTAACATAAAACTCTGAGTTCTCTAAATCTTGCCACTGCTGAATTCCCAACTCTGTCGTCATTCTTTTGTTCAGCCAGGCACCCACGGTAGAATTACCTCAGCCAAACGCAAACTTTATAAAAGCCTCAAGCTTTTAGAACATCAAGACGATGATTTTAGGCATTTACACATAACGATGACTTTCTATCCATCCTTTATATCCATTTACACCTAACAATGACTTTTGATCCATCTACACGGAGTTACACCACCATACGAATTTGCACACATATATACACGGAGTTACACCACCATACGAATTTGCACACATATATCCATCGACGTGGACTTTATATCGATTTACACCGTACAATGACTTTTGAACCATCTACAGTTACACCACCATATGAATTTGTTCCAAATATTATAACGATGACTTTCTATCCATCCTTTATATCCATTTACACTAACAATGACTTTTGATCCATCTACACGGGGTTACACCACCATACGAATTTGCACACATATATCCATCGACGTGGACTTTATATCGATTTACACCGTACAATGACTTTTGAACCATCTACAGTTACACCACCATATGAATTTGTTACAAATATTATTATTAAAATAATTGTTGGAATTGAGAGGCACTGCAAATCAATAAACACACAGCAGAATTAACACAGCACATGTGACACAGTGTTTAACGTGGTTCACTCAACCAATCTGGGCTACGTCCACCAAACATAGGCATCAAGAATATATTAATCAAATTGGAGATTACATCAAGAAATCCTCGCACTCTCTTAGCAAATCATCCGAATGATTGCCTGTTATATAGCATAGAGAATCTAACAGCCTCATAACTCCCTCACATCAAATATAGGAGGCATTAACTCCCTCCCAACAACCTGGAGCTAATCTAGGAACTGAATCCCTATTGTTGTCATCCTTCAGAGATTTTTTGCCTATTTGACTCAAACAGAAAAATCTCAACAATCTCCACCTTGACAACAATTCACCTGATGCCCTGTTATTATTATTTTATCTTTTCTGCAAGCCAAGAGAAGCCAAACACCAGCGTAGCTTCTCCAACCAAACTGGTTTCGTGAACACGTCTGCACAGTTCTCCTTTGTATGCACCTTTTCAAGAGAAACGCCCCTTTCAGTGATAACCTATCTTACAAAATGATATTTGATTGGAATATGCTTTGATTTACTATGATAGGCCGGATTCTTAGCCAAATGTATTGCACT
>APFE031476639.1:116937-162348 GCA_000404065.3 Pinus taeda | reverse complement strand
ACGATGTGACCTGGTTGTTAGAAGTAGTTTGTAAAGACAACTGCTGCAATTGACTCAACATGTTCACAGCATTTGTGTCTATGGATCCAAAAATACCATCTGCATGGGACCTAGCTTCAACTTGGCTATATCAACCTTAGTCCCAAGAGCATCTGGCAAGATTTTTTGTAGAATCCCCTACTAAGAGTAAATCAATTCTCACTGCTGGGCCTTAAAAATAGCTTGCTCCTTAGAATAGACTCCGGACAGGGAGACATCCTTAGAGATTTCAGGTTGTAAAGATTTCAAAAACCATTCGAGATGGTATTCTGGAGGAATTTCAGCTTTAATGAGCCTCTTTCTCCATCTCCATTCCTGAATATGATCAGAAATGTGAGTTGTCATGTCCTGATGAAAATTGGCAAAGAGTTCAGTTCTGGCATCATAACAAACAGGAAATTTGAAATGATTTAGGAAAATATTAGCCGAATTGGTGAAATATGTAAAGCTACCCCCTGGAAAATCTATATACCACATGGCCGCATCTCCAGTCAGGGTGCATTGAAAAAGTCTCAACCTAATCGAGTCATCAATAAGGGAGTTTGATGAGCACCACAAATGGAATGTGGTTATGGTCACCCGGGTCTTCACCACCCTTCCCCTCAAACTTAGGAATGTTCGAAGGGAGTTTGGTTGGGACTGGAGGCCACGCCAGATTGTGTTTGATTGGATCATTTGTTAACTTCATGAGATGTGGCAAGTTCAACATTGCTAGAAAAGGAAGCCTAAGAGGACCTTGGGGATTCCACCCAGACTGGGCGACGCTCCCAAAGTTCTGAAAATATTGGCCTGGATTTTAGAAGGCACTAGGCTGCCCGAAGTAACTAGAAAAACTAGCTGAACCAAAAGGCACACCTTGTGATCCAGCAAAACTCGGAGTTTCACCAACTCCAGTCGAAAAACCTCCATAACCAGCGAAGCTCCCTCCTAAAGAATTATAAGGAGTTGATAACCCCTGATAAGGATTACAAACAGAAGCTAAGAGAGGAATACTTCGAAACGAACTAACTATGGAGTACGGCCTATTCCCCTATTGGTCGAAAAATGGATTCCTAGTTCCCATGCCACTAACCACAAGGTTAGTCCAACCTTGAAAGAGATTGTTGCCTTGTCCTGTAGAAGAAAAAGGCATAAATCCTATCATCGGGTTGGAATGTGGTATATGAACACTTCCAAAAGGAAAACCCTAAAATGAAGCTGACCCACCCATCATGGATGTGGAGGCACTAAATGGAACTGACGGAATATCCTGTGAATGGGTGCCAAACAGGAAAAATCCTGAACTAAAAGCATTGGCTTGGGAATTTCCATTGTTAGAAGGAATCGAGGTAGACCTAACTAAGGATGTGCTAGCTAAAGACCCAAATAAAGATGTAGAGGGGATGGAAATAGTTCCTCCCCCTTGTACTGATGTTGGAGTCTGCATGGTTGTAACACTTGTAGTAGAAGCTATTCTTCCAATAGTAGTCATCGATGGTAAGTGCATAATATTACCTGGACTTGACGGTCTATGTGCCTGAGTCCCAACATATTGTAATACATCTCGATAGTTAGACAGTACATGAGACTTCGAAGCCACTAATGACTTTGGGAGTTCTTCTACCTCTATGTTTTCTTTCGATTGAAAGAGAACTCAAGAAATCACTAGAGTGTTCCTCTCTAGTTCTGCGGAGTTACCAGACCTATGTTCAACACTAATGCCCCCAAGAGGAGGATCAATCCCCAATGCATCAGCTACCACAGGATGAAACCCACTGGCAGTATTACCTCCGCGCCTTCTAGGAGAAGGCTATAAACTTGGTGGTGAAAGACCATGAAGTCTTCTAGACCATCTAGGTGATCGATCAATTGCTTTGAATTTTTCATTAAGATCTAACTAAAGACTCAAAAAATGAAAGCTAGGCCAACTAAGAGCATAGAGCACACACTAAAAAGTCCCTAAAAGATGTCAGTCAGTCAAACAACTTTCAGGTACTTCTGCTCTGGGTGATGAGGACCGGACACCAAAATACAAGAAAGTGAAGTAAGGTGCCTTCCAAAGATATTCTGGGATAATGATGGCCCAGTCCTACCAGCGAAGGTAACAAAGGAAGTTACGCTGACCTCCTAACAAAAGCCTGCCTCAGTGCAAGCCCCAAAGCTTTGCAAGGGTGCCCTCCAGTAGTATTGTTGAGAGTGATACAGTGTCGACCTCAGGTAGCACGGGATTCCCCTCCACCACCACCTACGTAGATCCATAGGAGGAGAAACTAAGGTTACCAACTCATGTCAGAAGCCAGGCAGAATAGTCTTGAGGTGAGATCCGACAAGTAGGAGAGGAGGTATCTCTCTTCCTTATCTTCAAAAACCCTCAAGCTTAAATCCCAGATCCAGAGATTTCTTGGTCTTCCTAATGCTATTAGATTTTCACTCACTATTCAGACTCCTCTGTTTGACAGTTTAAATGGCCTTGGAGAGTTTTCACTCCACTCGCGTAATCCGAGGCCCTAAAATATCCTAAAACTTGTTGGTGTGTCTAAATTGAGAATTATGAAAAAGTTTTAGTGTACTTTAATTAGTGCTTGTTTTTAAATGGGCTATTCTTTAAGTCAAGGAATAAGCAGAAGTGAAACTTGTGTTTTGACGCAAAAGAAATTAATAAAAACCAAACTATATGAAAATGCACTTGTTTTGTTCTTCGATGAAAAACATTTCTACTAGGTTCTGAGGAACTTCTAAGAAAGCAATAAATTTTGCTTTTCTTTTCTTTTACTCAAGCTTCACACTCACAAAAATTAACAAAACTATGGATGCCCTAAAAGATGCACAAATTTATCCCAATGCAATGAGCACATGTTGATGCAAAACTTAAGACTACTGTAAATCAAGGAATGAAAGTAACTTGTTTATCAATTCTAATTTCCCACTTAACATGTTTAGATGGAATATAAGTTGCTAATGCTCATTTTCATCCAAACACTAAAAGCAAATTTCAAGACAAACAAAGATGCACTTTCAGATGCAAAAAGGAAACTAAATCAAAACAAGGCCAAAGAAAGCAAAAACCAAGTTTTCAAGAAGTTTTCTTCAAAAGAAAAAACAAAAATGCCTTTTCAAAAGTGGTCCAACTAAGATTGAAAATTTATGATCGAAGAATAGGCAACAAAACACTCTGCAAGTTTACAACACAAAATGGGTGAAAACTCAAAAAAAAGTGTGTTTCAAGATGCTCTTAACAATAAAAAAGTAGCCCAAAAACGCTTGGTGACAACAATCAAAAGATCAAGAAAGACAACTCTCAAAATCGTCACACAACAACTTTCAAAAAATAAGAAAAGTAAATGGCCACAAAGATGCAGTTTTGACATGCAAACAAAAAGATTACCAAAACAAGATTTTCCACAAAGATTGAGACCAATCTTTCTGCCCTGGAAGACCAGAATAGACAAGATTCCTAGAAATAAATCTTTTGTGCTTAAACAAAAATGACAATGCTTGCAACAAAACAAAATGAGACCAATATTTTCCACAACCGGAGAGAGTTAAATCATAAACTTGCTGTAAAAGTAAAGACTGACACAGAAAAGTAACTGCTCAGGAAAGACTCAAACCAGTAGATAGATCTTCAGAAACAAAATATTTGAAAAATCTTGAAAATTTTAAGGTATACACAACTATGTTGATGCACAACTTTGTGTATACGCTATTCAGCCGAAGGAAACCTGCATATACGTGGGTTCACTTCAGGAAACTTGCATATATACACTTCTATAAATTGGAAAAACAACGTATATAACAAATCACAAGAAAAAAAAAAAAAGGTCTGAAGAAATTGATCAAACTTACAGTTCAAGTTCCTACAGGAACAAACTACATAGTCACAACAAGCAAATAAATAGTTAAGCCCTGATTGGATTGAACAAACCCAAACTAGGAACAACAATATTGTTGTCCCCAATGGAGTCACCAATTTTGTTATGGGACAAAGTCCCCTAGGTTCTTGGGTCAATACCCTAGCAGATCGGGGGTTATCTATAAAGAAAAGCAAGCATTCCACACAACCATGATGCTAATATAAACAAACTACACAAAGAGAGGTGCACCTAGGGGTCCTTCACTTGGGTAGATCCAGCCAGGGTCCAAACCCTCTTTGAGTTCCTTTTGATCCTTCAACCTGCAAAACAATCAATTCAAGAAAGCACAACAGTATATGGACCAAGCATCATAAACAAATAAACCTCATAACATATTGAAAGGTAGTTAGTTATATAATTGAAACAACCATTCATATGTAAATCATGACATTGATATCATAAACATGAAGAAGATTTATTAAGAACAAGACAAGTGTTTCTTTTATTATAGATAACTAAAGTACAGAAATGAATGATTTCACCTAAGTCTTCCTTTCGCAGGCTCCAAGTGGAACCATCCTCCGGATTCGTCCAATCTCGAGCCTTCAACAAGCTCCTTCCATTACTCACTCAAGGATATCTCAACTAATGGAAAGATATCATAACTCAAGGAAACAAGGGTTTCCTATAATGGGGGAAGTGTTGGAAGCACAAGGATCTTTAGACCTGGTCAGAGATAATCTCAACAGAGTGATTTTTCTCTCTCCTCTCTCCTGGCCTTCCCATTGAAGCCTTTTTATAGTTCTCTCAAAGTAGTTTTTTAGTTGGGAATTCGTTGGGAACAGTTGGGCCATAGGAACTAATAGGTAATCAACAGGTAAAACACATGATCTCTGCCCCAAATTAAGGAGATTTAATTTTTTTAAGTGTTTTAAGACATATACGTGGGTTGGGTATACACAGACCTGCATACACACGTGTTTAGCTCAAGGAAATGTCACGTATATGGATTAAAACATTGAATTTTAAGTATAAGGAGATTTAATTTTTTTAAGTGTTTTAAGACATATACGTGGGTTGGGTATACACAGACCTGCATACACACGTGTTTAGCTCAAGGAAATGTCACGTATATGGATTAAAACATTGAATTTTAAGTATTTTGACCAAGCATGGAAGGAGGGGTTTCCCTAGGCCATGAGTACAACATCACGAACATCAAGAGTGAGATTTGGAGCTATAATAGGAGATGCCACTTGGGCCTACAATACCACTTGTAAAACCACCACTAGATTCACTTGATATGATTTGGTTTATGGGAATAAAGATCTTATTTCTCTTGAGTTTGAATATAAAAATTTAAGAATGGAAGCTTAGTTGGACTTATATGTCACCACAACACAAAAAGAAAGGTTGTTGCAACTGAATGGCTTAGATGAGTTCAGAATGCAAGCTCTCTCATACACTGAAGTCATACAACTGCAAAGGAATGTTTGGCATGAAAAGCATATCAAGGAAAATACATTTCAAGAAGGGGATTGGGCCCTGTTATATGATTCTATCTTAAAATATTTTAAAGGGAAGCTAATGACAAGATGGTTGGGTCCATAACTCATGGAAGATTGTCATGAAAATGGATACGTACAAATCAAAAGCATTGATGGGGAAGTAATTCCCTTGCTTGTAAATGGTTATAAGTTGAAGTTATATAGAAGACCTCTGTCAAAGGAGGAATTTATCAATTCAAATAGCAAAGAATTAAATGTGATTGGGATTTTCATAGCTTCCAATCCATAAAATTCCTAGAAATTTGAAAAAAAAAAATGGTCTACATGAAAACCTCTATGAGGCATATGAGGCCAAATCCAATGTTGAAAACCTCTCTGAGGTAGCCTGGGAAAAAGAAAGAGAAAAAAAATAATAAAGATCCCTAGGTGAAAACCTCCCTTGAGGTACCTAGGGTAGGCATGAGTGTTGAAAACCTCCTCTGAGGTAGCCTATGTGTCTCAATAAAAGGAGAAAAAATAAAAAAATAAAAGAAAAGGAAAGGAAAACAAGGAACAAGCTTATATCATGTTTGCTAACCTTTATGTTGTTTTGCAAAATTATACATAGTGGCATATTTCATGGCTATAGGATAATAACTACAAGCTATCATCCATTCCTCCATCCATACACCTCATATCCATCCTCTCCCTTAATATTATTATCTCTCTCCACCATACCATCATCGAGAAATCCAAATTTCACCTCCTCTCAGTGATGTTACAGGAAGGACATGTATTGCTACAGGAAGGTCATGTAATCTACAGGAGGAGCCAATGGAGATATAAGAGGGAGATCCATTGAGGAAAATAACAAAAAATATGATCCTAAATCTAAGAAATGATAAAGAAGTTCTTCCTATGAATTTTCCATCATCCATCCACCACCCATCCACTCCATTTCACCAAAACTTTGCTCAAATTCTCCACTCTTCCCTACTTTAAGTAAAAAATATAGGAGCTAATATTTCCTATCTCCATAGTGTCTACACTAATCCTAGATGAATCTAACCCTATCCTCATAGCTTATCATCATCTACCTCATGCAAACTGAATACTTCAAGGGGAGAAAAAAATACTCCAAGAAGAAGCTCCGCTTGTAGTAGCTTGTGCAGCCAGAAGAGGCAGTTACAAACACACACAAAACCAATAGTCAAGGTAGCATCAAGAATTAAGAAATGCAAATAAAATAAGTCAAAGAGGTCAACTCATTTGATTATAATGATATATTGTGTAGCTCCAACATAAAAACCTATGTAATAGTTCAATCCACAGGTAGGCTCAGGTATGGCAACCCTAACCTCCTCGCTCCGCATAAAAATGAAAAAAAATTGTTTTGAGCGAGAAAAGGTGTTTTAATAGGCTTGAGGTGGTCATTGAACTTGGCCACCCTCGATTACTAAACTCAAGTGTGAGTTAAGTCACCCATGAAATGTTGAAATTGCAACTCAAAACAAGTTGTTGTGCTCGAATAGTGGGGTTATAATCACGAGGGAGAAATAATGATAATTAGTCGTGACAACAGTTAAAAAGAGGAAACTTGTGCTAATGAAAAGTCGCTAGAGTGCTCCAAGATTTTAACTAAAAGAGGATATTATATGTTTGCTTGACTTCACTCACACCATCACCCATTCCAAAAACAAGTAGAGGAATGATGAGCTAGTGCAACGAGCGACCTAAAGTGCCTACGAAGATCTTTGAACCCTTCCTACAAAGTGCCATAGGAGAAAGCTACAGACTAGCCTACAATTACTACAGGAGGACCGAGAGGAGCTATAGGATGAGTTGGGAGGAGCAAAATGAGTCACATCTTCTCAATATTGTCTCAAACCCTTTATGCACACTATAATTGCTCTGACAAGAGGTAAGTGACATGCTCCTTTGTTTCTACACCCAATTGCATGAGAAGTATTCTTGAAATTAAGAGTGTAAAGTAGTGCATTAGTTAGTGGGAGGTATTTTGGAGGTTTGTTAAGGTTAAGAGAAGAGAAAATAGTTTGGTTGATACCAATTCGAGCACCCTTCTTCCTTACTATTACCAAAAATTGTACCATTGTTTCACCACTGAGACTGTTTGATTTTTTTTTTTTAATTCCACACCTACATAGCATCAAGGAGTAATAGAGAAGATATGGGAGGAGGATTTAACAGAATAGAACCCTCATACACCAGGATAATTCACCAAAACCCTCTGGTAGTTGACATCTTGAAAAGAAGCTAGTGGTTGGGTTTCTTTGAGTTGCTAAAGGGGTATGATGATGATCTTACCCATCAATTTGTCATGGAATTACACTCTTAAGAGGAATATAGTGCCACAACTGTTGTTAGAGTGTTAGCCATCTCTCTAGATCCTAAAACCATCACCGTAGTGACCACCTTGCCTCTAGGAACTAGATGGAGCAAAGAATATAAGCAATTAAGTGTCACAACTAGGAAAAACTTCTTCCTTTCAAAAGAGAATCCTGTAGAATACAAGAATGGAGTGAGAAGATAAAGTTTTCCTTACCCTTAGGATGAGGTAGCTTACCATATCCTTAAATATATATCTTGTGAAGGGAGATTAAGTGTGATTTATGCCTACCACTTCACGTTGCTCGAGGAGCTAAGATTCAAGGTAGAATTACCCCTTTCTTAAAGACATTGTATCCCTAATTTCCTACTACGATCAATCATGGAGATGAGTAAGAAGGTAAGGGAAGGAAAACACCAGCATTTAGCTCACCATGGCCTTATCAAGTTGATAGTGGTGGATTCTCTAAACCACTAGAGAATCCCTGTCATATGGAACAAACTTGTGGACATGGATAGGGATAATTTCATAGAAACACAAGCCCTCATACTAGGGAATACTCCAGCCTCTAGTATCGGAGGACGAGAAGGTAAAAAAGAGGAAGAATAAGGAGAAAAGACAAAGGATGAAGGGTTAACAAGAAAAAAAGAAGAAGAAATAATAATAAAGGAAGGAGAAGAAGAGATGAAAGGAGAGGAGGAGGAGGATGAAGAGTAATCCCTAAGGAGACTTCTCCACCATAAGTAGGAGAAGACACTAAAAATGAAGTAGTTGCAACGTTAGATACATTGGGAATTCTTTCTTAGCCCAAGAGGAAGCAATCAAGACAAAGCAAAATGTATTTAAGAACAAAGAAGAGCACTAGAATTAGACAAGGGAAGCCATAATCTCCTACAATGTTTCCTATAATTATTGATGAGTCACCAAGAAAAAAGGAAGAAATAGGAACCAAAGAAGGAAAAATTGAGGAGGTCACTCCTCCTAAAACCAAAACCAAGTAACCTATAACACCTATGAGTAGGAATACCGCTAGGTTTGTGACCTTCAAGAAGCCAAGGACACAATCTTCCTTTGAGGAAGCAGAAAAAGAGAAGGTACAAGAAGATCAAGGTTTGCTACAAGAGAGATAGGGTTTGCTACAAGAGGAGAAGAGTCTACTACAAGCAGGACATGGGAAGCTACAAGAGAAAAAAAAATATTTACAAGAGGAAGCACCCTCTCAAATATTTTTGTAAAAGACCTACATGAGCTCCAAGAACCTAGCCTACAAGCTATATTGAGCTCCTAGTACAAATTCATTGAAGTAGGAAGGGTTATCACTGAAACGTTTGCAATCCCACTCAATTATGATCTGGAGATATTGAGAGGTACAACCCACAAGTGGAGACAAACTTCTAAATCTAAGAAGGTAAAGGATGCATGCCTCATGCAAGAAAATGTCATTTAAATGGGATAAAACTTGAGTAATTTGAGAATTAGAGAGTCTATAATGAAGGAGCAACTACAAGAAGAAAACATGAGGCTAAGAGATACGTTGCAGGAGAAAGAAACATAATGTTCCACCATAGGAAGTCTCTCCATGAAAGCATTGCAATGCAAACAACCATTAAACTATTATACCCTCTCTCTCAAAGAATAGTGGCTGCAATTCCAAATCAAAACTTTGGCACAAGATGGATCTATGACCTTTTAGGACTACAAGAAGTTCATTGAATTTTGCAACCAAACTAACATGGAAGATAGGGGAAAATTGGTTGAATTGCACATGCACAACCTACTTTGACAGATATGACTTTTTAGGATCTGAATTCAAGATTGGGAGATATGCGATTGATGGCTTTAACAGCCTGGATGACTCAAGAGGAGATAAGGGTGAAAAATGTTGGCATTATGATGTATGTGTTGTACTTGATGGCAACCCACTTGTAGGAGAACAACTCACTTGTATATGGTAACGAGATGAATCTATGTAACTAGATGAATCTACCAGAGAGACATAAGATGCTATAGAATGCATGGCAGTTGTGTTTATAGATGTGACAAAATGCAGGGAAGTTCAAAGGAATCATTTCAGAAGTAATATGAAAAATTATAATGTAATAAGTCTATTCAGAGGTAACAGGGCACTGGTACAGAAGAATAGGAAAATGGAACTAAGGTTTACTGATCAGAATAAAGAAGGTAAAGTAAAAGGTTGATGTAAAGTAGTTTAAGAAGTATACATAGGTCAACTTAGTAAAAACAATGTATACATGGTAGTCCACATAAAAAAAAAGAGCATATACGTATACATGCACTCTCACAAGAGGGAAAGTGCGTACATGTTGGAAAACCAAGATTTGATCTGAGGTATTTGGTCCAAGGTATTTGGTTCGAGGTATTTGGTCTGAGGTATTGACCCTAGGTATTTGGTCCAAGGTATTGGTCCTAAGTGGTTTTGGTTTTAGGTATTAACAAAGGATCTAAGTATATATGGAGGAGAAGATCAAAGGGCTAAGTGTGCAAGTATTGAATATCTTATGAAGTATTAGATCAAATATGTAGGTATGGGCTTCTGATGCTTTCCTTGATCTAAACTAAGGATGCACCTATGTGATTGATGATGGATGAGATCTAATGATAGATAAAGATCATAGTGACTTATCATTATGTGATCTGACAATGGATAGGCTAGATCTGATTTCTACTGCATGTTTTATCCTTTATATATGATGATCTGGGTATGTCTGAAGTCTGGAATTGCAGCAAAGTTATAAGTAAGTATTTACAAATCTATACGCTGGTTCACTTTAGTGAAGGTGCATATACACGTTGGTTCATCTCTTCCAAGTAGTATATGCAAAAGAAAAGCTTGATGTTCAGGGATGACTGATCTATCAGATCATTACTATTTTTTCTATTGTATTACTACTATTTGTCAATGATGTCTTCTTAGATCTGAAAGTAGAACTGAATGTATAAGGAAATTGAGTCTGATTGATTGATTGATTAAGAAGGAAGGGTGATCCTTGTTGCTATCTGTTTAGAATTCTGTAATATGGCAGTAGATCTCCAGAATGTCATTGATTGGTATATTTTGTGGTTAAGAGGTTTTATGATTCAGTATGTGTAGAGGTATACACAGGTTGGGCAAAAGGAAGCAGTGTATACATGCAAGTTTGCTTCATTAAATGAGCCTATACATTCTGACATGTGAATTTTGAGGTTACATTTAGTTCTGGTTGTTGATGCAGTGTTTTGGGTTCAGATTTGTGTGCTGGTTACAATGATTTTTATGTTCCATTTGAATGGTTGAATTTTATTAAGTTTGAATGAATGGTTGATTTAGTTCTGTCAAAGGTTCAGTGATTGTTTGATCCAGTTGTGTCAGAGGTTTCAGTGATTGATTCAGTTATATCAAATATTATTGATTGGGTTTCAGTTATATCAGAGATTGATTGGGCTTCAGTGATTGGTTGATACAGATGTATTTGATGGTCGTATTTCTCTTGTGATTGATTTTGAGCTTCAATGTTGTTGATGGGTCTAGTATGAAAATTTGATGAAACATGGCCTTCATATTGTGGTGTTGCCTTCCAAGAGTATCTAGTCTGAAAATTTATGAAATGTGGTCCCTAGAGGAGGAGAGAAGGTCGTAGCCTTTTGTAGTCTGGCACCTACGTACGGGTAAACATATCCATCGGTACAATAGCTAGGGGGCTGGAGCTCCCTTCTAGTAGCAACTGGAAAATGAGTGAAGGTTGGAGCCTTCTGTAGGTTGGCACCTACATACTAGTAAACAAATCTTGTAGTACATGAGCTAGGCGGTTGTAGCTGCCTTCCAGTAGCAGTTGGAAAATGAGAGATGGTTGTATCCTTCTGTAGGTGGGTGCCTACATATTGGTACTGGTATGAATCTGCACTAGTACAATATTCTAAATAGATTTTCTTATTATTAAAAGAAGATAGAAACAATAGTAGCATGTGGTTTTCACCCACATTAGGTTTCCACCTTGAATCTTGGTGTGCATGTTTGTTGCTTATGTCTGATGGTTTATTCTATTATTACTACACATGGTTACTATTTAATGTTTAATAAAGTAATGGTGCATTAATTAGAGATCAACATGTGATGAATTAACTGAAGCATAAATTCACTGGATATACGCTGGTTGCCTTAAGAACAGTTGCATGCACATGCGAGTTACGTTCACTGAAGTAGCATATATAAATATAATTATGGAAATGAAAAAGTTATTGATTTGTAAATACTAATTTCACCCCCCCCCCCCCCCCTCTCAATATTATTTCCAACAAAAAAGGTTATGGAAAAGGAAGAGAAGGAACCATTGTGTATCAAGGTAGAGCTAGTGATCCAAGAGGCTATCATTAGCAATCATAGCCTCATCTCCAATGATGTTTCTTTAGCACCCAAATACATTTCTACCTAAGAGAAAGCCATTCTACACTTTGAAGACACATTTAGGATGTTGGGAATAGAAGGTATGCAAGATTTCCATGGGATATGGCATGCCTTACCCCATATCATATGGATCTAATAATATCACTGTCTTGAAAGGCTAAGGAATTCCCTGGAGAGAACACCATTATACAAGAAGATCATGCAAAGGTTGAAAATCAGGTGGATAGGACTCAAACCTAGTCCAACCTTGTTGTTAGGCCTACAAGTAGGAATATATGAAGTAGAAGAACAAAAGGAGTGGACAAAGATAGAGAGGAATTTAGTTTTTTATACCCAAGAGGGCACACCATTTGAGGACCCTTCGGATGTTAGCGAGGCCACCAAGGTCATGAAAGAGTTGCACATGGATGACTCAGTTGATCAAATGATGAGAAACACCTTCAATAGGGGGGGATGATAAGTCCCATCAATAAGTACATTTTGAAGATTAATATTCCATCCTCCAGCCTTAAAACTATCCTTCTCTTACATTAATTCACACTTTTTTGTTATATTATGTTTAGTAAGAGGATTAAAAGGTGTTTTTCATAGTTTGTGGCCTAACTTTTAGTGTATTACTATGTAGGGGCTTGATGGAGACAACTAGGAGATAATATAGGGGGCTGGTCCACCTCCTTAACACCCTAAAATTGGCTTGGGTTCACAATATCCTCTGTTAATAGTTCAAACTCATTGGAAATCGAGTAACTCCTAGTCCAAGTGAAGATCAAGAGGGAAAAGATCCACCATTTTTGAGATCAATGAGAGAATAACTCCTACATTCAAGGGATTTTTTTTAGCTGCCCTTTTGTATAAATAAACTAGAAGAAGAGATCATTAGGATTCTAAGTTATTTTTCCAACGAGGTGTAGCTATTGTGCTTCAAGCTTCACATTGTTACTTTAAACTTTTATGTGATCTATTAGACCTACGGTTTTTGATAATGACAAGTTGGATTTTAATTTGCAAATGAGTTAGTTTAAGAGTGATGAGACCCTTGGGTTTGGGTGCAACCAAGAGGATTTGGTCCCTCTTCTTGTACTTATGTTTCTTCTTTATTTCAAGAAGTTCATAGTTTCTTGCATTTGGGTAGAGAATAATCTATAAAATCCTATGGCTACAACCTCTACATCACCTCTCTTATGGGAGTATGAGTGGAAGGATTCACAACCACAGTCTGAAAATATTGTGTTTATGATTTCTTGGAAATATATTAATGTTGGTTGTCCTATTTTACATTTGATTTCTAGAGATTAGAAGTCATTTTAGTGATTAGATCAATGGTATTGCATAAATTATATGTTATTTATGTTCAACTAGTCCTTTCCATCATAAGTTATTTCATTTTGTTAATGCTAAATGGATGCACGCATCAGATTGATTGAAGGGTTGTTTGATCTATAGAGAAGAGAACCTTTACCACTTCCATCTTGAGCTCCTTGATCATTTCCTTCCACTTCAAAATTTTGTGATGAAACCCTATTTTATAATCCATTCTTCCTAATGTATTGAGAGCACTCATCATAGTTCAAGAAAGTACTTTGAGAGGTCTTGATCTTGGCTAGGGGCTCAAGACAGCTTCCATCCATTTTCTTCAACTTCCATCCTCCTCCGCATACCCTTAAGACAACATTTTCACCTTCAAAAATCACTATGATGCCCTTCTGTAGCATTACGAGCCTTCCTGTAGCATTACAGGCCTCTTGTAGCGATCACCTGTAGAAAACCTATAGCATCAATTTCTTTCATTAGTTTTGATCCCCACTACAACTTTGACTTAATATATATGAATGATGACCCCCGGCTATGATTTTGTGATAAAGACAAGCTCCTAGACCACTCCAACCATTCCTTTTCTTTAGAGAAAAAACATAGTAGAGTTAGTTTTTCATCGTAAGTCTGATGAAAGTAGTTTAATGATTTACAAGCAAGTGTGAACTAGGTAGATGGTACATGCAATTCGGGTTGATAGTTGATGAATTATGCAAGAAAAAATAGTTTCCTTTCTGCAAGTATATTTTGTAGTTTGATGGATTTGGTAAGATAAAATAGATTTCTTTTTGTAAGTACATTAGTTTTTTTTCCTTCCATGAGTTGATTAGTTAGCATTTGCAAGTTGAGTGAATGACATTTACACTTTCATAGCTATAATTACTTTCCAATTGTACCTTTATTAACAAGATTTGATTCTAATTCAGTAGGAGGAATGGTCTCTCAGCACTTTTGGTCTAATATCATAACTTAGGATGGCATCAATGGAATCCTATTTGTTGGGCATATAGCATTGTCACCTCGAAGCTTGCACAAACCCCAAAGTGATAATTTGATCTAAGGAGCCCTTAGGAGTTGCAACATCCTTGGTGGAATAATAATGCTCACCAATTCTCACCAATGTAGACACACTCATTACACTTTATTTTTATGTTTCCAGATGGAACAAGATCAAGAATATGAAAACAACTAAGCAATAAACAAAACATTCCTCCAAATAACCCAAGTCATAAAAGTAGCTGGAGAACTAACAACAGTTCCACTGAACAATGACGATCTATTTGGATATCAATGAAACCTATTGTATTTTTTAAAACAATTGTCTCTGAAAGTCAAAAGTTTTGTTTTATGTAATCATGGACATAGTTTCCAAATTTAAAGACAAGGGGTTACCAATAACAATCCCATTTTGTATGACAAAGATCCTCTTATTGATATATAATAAAATACATTTTAATTATTCTATTGTGTCTTGCTATGTCGCTAAGAAATTTTACACCACTGATTAAATATAGGGATGATTAAAATGAAGAGATGTGAAATATGATAATATAACAAATTAATCCAAACATCGTATAAAAATTCACTATTCAAATATTAATTTATATGAATATTGGTGTAATATGTATGTCGATTTTTCAATCAATAAAAGATTTAAAAATTATAATAATTTCACTGTCACAGGTTGATGTATCCAAAAAGGATAAAATCTCATACAAAAACACTAGTTCATCCATAACATAAAGCGCATCGGTGCTTTACCTTAAATAAGATCATTATGATGTCATCTTTTAGCATAATTGGTGTCTTTTTGGAAAATGACAGTACCGAGGCTTTCAAGTCTTCAAGCACAGGTATTGTTTTGAATTAATGCACGGATGCATTGTAACTCTTAATGCACTAGTGCTTTCATAGAACTAACATCTCCCGGTTTTACACAATATTATTTCTATTCCTGGTGCACTGTTAAAATTAACAATACTAATGCTTCCATATAACAAACACATCAGTGCATTTATACAAGCAAGATATGTCAGAGTTGCGTGTTTAAGAGAAAGCACCGACACTACAATTATTTTTTCAGGCCCCAAATTCACTCTTTGATCAAAGAATGACCAATGAATTTTTTATATAAGCATCGAAGTGGTGTACATTTCAAGCTCCAGTGCTCTTTGAGTTGTGTTAGTGTCCAATAGTCATAGTGATCAAAAGTACTCTTTTCTTATTGTGGATAGAGTCTTACGGTCAAATTATTATGTTTTCAAATAAAATTTGACATCTCTCTTGGTTGGAAAAGGGTCTTGAGTCAATGTCTAAATGTGTAATGTATTTTATACTCTCGTCACAATCCTAAGTTCATGGTCATCATCAAAGTACCATCAGAAAATCTCATGGTTCTTTTGAGGTCATTTGGTGCACATAGGGATAGGTTTACTTCAAAATCAGTTTTTGAAGTAATGGACATGAATTTTACAAAAGTGAAAGAGGTTTTTTTCAATCAGAGACCAAAGAACAAAAACCTCCTTCCGTTTATGCACATGTGTTATGATTTTGGAGATATGTAGCGAGATTTTAAGCTTATGTTCAAAAAATCAAATTTTGAATTTGTTTTACTATTTTAGTAATTATTTTTTAGCGCGCTTTTCTATCAGTTGGAAAAGAATTTTCAGAAACCCAAGGAGGTGTTTTTCAATAATGAGACAAACATCAAGAAAATATTTCATTTTTTTCACAGGCATTGTGGATTGGAATATTTGACTGGATATTTACAACCTAGTTTTACAGATTTAAACATTTAATGATTTCCTGTTTTAGTCATGATTTTTCAGCACATATTCTGAGGATATGAAGATGAATCTTGGAAAATGAAGAGAGGCTTCTCTATGAAATGAGCTAATATAGAAAATATTCTTCAGTGTTGTAATATATGTCATTATTCAAGAGATACGAGTTAATATTTGACCCCTATTTTCAGAAATTCGGTCCCTATTCCTAGAAGGGAGTACCAAATTTAATGCAATTTTTTCTATCTTTAGCGAGATGGTTGGGCTAGGCTCCCTTAGTCTAGAGATGAGATAATTGTATATATTTCATGAATGTTATATTTCAAAAGGTTGGAAACTAGTGGAGAGAAGACTTGTATCTTGTACTTGGACATTTTATTCAGGAAATCAAAGGAGCAGTTGCAGCTATTATCGAGGAATTCATGCGCAATGAGTTTGTGATGATGTATTTTCTTTGTTTTAGTTTAATTTGAAAGATAAACATATTTACTTTCCATATCTTGTTTCTTTATTGGTTTTCCTTAAAGGTTATAAGCATAATTATTTTCATAAAGCTATGTTTTTATGGGAATATCATTTTGTGAAATTTTATTCCTTTCTTAATGAATTCATGTGATTGTGCTCATTAAGACCTTTTTCTTCTTCCAAACACTACACTACACCAAAAAAAACTAAATAAATCACAAAATTATTACTACCTTGCTCCTCCATATCTTTTCTATTGTAACCCTAACCCTTTGAGCCTTTTGACCTAGCTACCTCGTTTTCATCCCTTGTCCAACATCAAAACCTAAAAATTTCAAAACCCTACCTCAGCCTAACTTATCTAGCCTAAAATCCTTTCTAACTCCATTCATCATTGGTTATGAATTCATAGAGAGATCCCTCTCTAGTTTAGAAGAGCTAGCTACTGAACTACAAGTGGTTTGAGGTTACCTCCTTCGATCTCCCTTCTCAGCCTTTGGATATTGTGGAGGATAAAAAGTTGATGCATTAGATATTTCATTATTGTAAGCACCAAGGTGGTATACCTGTCAGGTGTCAATTTCCTTTGAATTAAACTCCTCAGTGATTTTGATTGTGTAAGAATTGTGTTGCATTTCTATAAGTAGCATACTAGAGATGCTTATTCAATATAGCACACCGAAAAAACAATCCACTAAAACCTCTCAGTGCCCATATTTTTTCAGTTGTGATGAATTTTTGTTATAATATCCATTAAAATGTTAGTCCCACAAATGGATGCTTTAGTGGATTTCTTTTGACAATTTTTTCCAATTTTATAACACTAAAAACCTCCATCATAACCTCTTCTAGAAGGTCTTTTCCTTGTAGTGGTCGCACAAATAGTGGGGGATGTTGGATAGATTATTCCATGGATCTACATAGTGTTGGATAATAGGAAGGTTGATCATCATACCTCTATTATCGAGATCGACAGTAAGCTTATTGATCTTTTTGTGTCTATTTTTATTGACCCTGGATCTAATTATAGTTATGTTAACCCTGACCTCGTGAATAAGTATGGTTTGAAAAATTAAATGCATACAAACCCTTGGTTAGTTAAGTTGGCTACAGGTACTAAGAAAAGGGTTCACCATTGGGTAAGATCTTGTGTGTTTGAGTTTAATGGTATGCCTACATCAACATGTCTAAATGTGCTTTTGTTGGGATCATATAGTATGCTTATGGGTATGGATTGGTTGTATCTTCACAAGACTAAGGTGGATTTTTATGAAAATGATATTAAATGCTTGGATGAAAATGGAGAACATAAAGTATTATGTGGTAAGAAGAAGGAAACATAAGTTAGGATGGTTACAACTATGCAAGAAAATGTAATTGCAGGAAAAGGCGTGTCTTGTTTTAAATGCATATTTCCTGTGACAAAGGTAAGGATGTTGAGGATGCTGAGGTCTTGAATAGGTACCTGGTTTTACAAAAAATTCAGGATTTGTTGGGTGTGGAGCTTGATTATCTTCTATATTCAAAGGTTTCAGCCAGATGTATACTCTAGGAAGACTGTACACCTGTCCACGTGGGGGGCTACAGGGGGGACTTGTCCCCCCATGGGGGTCTAGGAGGGTTAATTCCCCCTGGCTAGGGGGTCTAGGGGCCAGCGGTCCCCCGACAGGGGTTCAAGGGAAGCACCCCCAAAGCTAAAAATAGATGTAAAATTGCACTTTAAAAGTTTAGCAATTTCTAGTCAATCTAGGCCGTTCATTAGGCGGATGATCTGATGGTAGACGTTATGTTTAATTTATTTTTTTTTTCCTTAGAAGGCAACCCCTCACTATATATGAAAGAATTGTAGTGCATCTATGTATATCTATATTCTGAGTGAGGAAGAGAGAGGAGATTGAGAGAAAAGAGGGAGTTATAGTGGATCTGTTGTAAGTTGTATCTCTTAAGTTTGCTAGATAATATAATAAAGAAAGGAGTGGTTGTTTCTCCATGGACATAGCCCAAACTAGGTGAACCACGTATATCTATGTCTCTCTTGTTTTATGCATTTTCTGTGTTTATATTTCTGTAATACTTTATGTGTTCCATTTATCTGTAATATATAATTTTCTAACAGGATGTGTTTCTAGCAATGATTTCAGAGCTATTACCTCACAGGGAAGTGGAATTTTCTATTGAGTTGGTAGTAGGAATGACACTAGCATCAAAGGCCCTATAGAGGATGAGCACTCCAAAATTGGTGGAACTGAAGTTGTAGTTGAAGGAAATTCTTGAAAAAGGATAGATTAGGTCAAGTGTGTGACCTTAGGGTGCACCAGTGTTACTTTGGAACAAGAAGGCTGGTAGTCTCAGGATATGCATTGATCTTAGGAAGGTGAATAACATGAAAATTAAGAACATGTATATGTTTTCGAGGATTGGTGACCTATTTGGCCAGTTGAAGGGAGAAATGATGTTCTCAAACATTGATTAGATGTCAGGTTATCTTTAGGGATGCATTAAAGAAGAGGACATTTACAAGAATTCTTTCCAGACCTGGTATGGGAATTATGAGTTTGTTGTAGTTTTGTTTGGTTTAGTTAATTCTTTAGCTACTTTTATGTGCTTGATTAATAGTGTGTTGTGTCCTTATCTGGAAAAGTTTGTTATTGTATTCATTGAGCATATATTGATATATTGTAAAAATGAGGAAGAGCATGTCGAACACTTAGCAATTGTATTAATATTTATAAGAGAGAATTAGTTATATTCCAATCATAGTAAATGTGGTCTCTTTCAGACAAAGGTACATTATTTGGGGAATGTGGTTTCCAAGGAAGGTATAACAATGGATCCAAAAAATATAAGAGCTATCATGGAATGGGAAACTCCTAGAAATGTGGATGAGGTTAGATAGTTCATTACATTTGCCAATTATTACAAGAGGTCCATAAGAAAATTTTCACAAATTTCCTATCTTATTACATCATTCCAAAGGAAAGACAAGAAAATTTAATGGACAGTGGAATTTGTAACAAGTTTGAGAAATTGAAGTAGTTGCTTACAAATTCACCAGTTCTAAAGATTGCAGATTCAAACAAAGAGTTTGTGGGAAGTATATATTCTTACAAGAAATACTTGGTAGGGCTCTGATGCAAGAAGGACATGTATTTTGCTAGGAATAAAGGAAATTGAATGAGCATGAGTAGAACTATGTGACACATGATATTGAGTTGGTAGTGATCATCCTTGCACTAAATATGTGGAGGCACTATCTTCTTGGTAGGAGTTTCATTCTAATGAGTGAGCACAGTGGGTTTAGATACTTGTTTGATCACCCAAATTTGAATGTTAGGCAAGCTAGATGGTTGGCCATGATTAGTGAGTTTGACTTTGAGATGAGTACATCAAGGGTAAAGATAATAAGGTTACAGATTCTCTTAGCAGGAGAGTACAGGTAAATCACATAGAAGCTATGATTTCCTATGGGATAGACTTATAAGATTTAATATTAAAGGCAATACAACAAGATGATAGGTATAGTGAGCTTAGGCACAACTTAATGTAGCACGACACAGGTGATTCGGATGTGGACTATCATCTCACAATGGGTGGTTTGGTCATATTTACGGATAGGATCTATGTAGTAGACAATAATGAACTCAAGAATCTCATCTTGAGGGAATTTCATGTTAAGTATTATTCACATCACCTGGGATATTAGAAGACATTGAAAGTTGTGAAGAAGTTCTGTTATAGGTCAATTTGGGCACATCAATCCCGACTTCTAGATCTATATTATTAGGGTCCATCAAGCCCTAATTTAGTTTTTTTCATTCCCTAATGAGGTCAACCTACATCATCCTTGCCTGCCAAGAGCTTCCATGACACCATTCATCCAAAAAATATCCCTAAGGATATCAGCATAGGTAGCCTTCTATCACGCTGCATTGTAATGTAGAAACTTCATTGGCTGGGTGCACTGCAGTGCACTTAGCCTTTGTTTCACCTGTGCTAAGTGAGATTCATCGAGTTTTTTAAATGAATCCATTGGATTCCTCATCCAATGGATACTTTTGGAAGTTTCCATATTGATTGAGCTCACATTTGGATGAGGAAGAGGAAGAATGAACCTTAATCCATTATCCCTTCCTTCATGGAACTACCTCCCAATTTTGGCAGAGCATTCATGAGGGCCATTAATGGCTTAACCTCCTTCATTCAGCTATAAGTTGACCAAGCATTCAAAGGTTGGTCTAGGTTGGAATTTCTTGAGCTAAGGAAACATTGTTTGAATGAGATTAGTAACAGTATCGTAATGATGTCGAATTGTTGCTTCATGAGGAGAGAAGGGATTGAAATTGGAAGGAAAAGAATGAATCAAGCATGAACATTCATGGGGGTTGTAATATTTCCTTTTATCATTAAAGAATTCAAATATTTTTCCATTCATGTTATTATATGATGTGTATTGTATTCTCGATTCTATGATATGTTTAATTAACAAATCTTTATTGTATGCTTTGATGGGTTTCTGTCTCGGCTTGTGTGTAGGTACTTTCCAAGCGAGTTAAGTATGGAAAGGAGTAGTGAAATCGGTCAAAGGAGAGAAGGATAAAGTGAAAGCTACAGGTTGGTTTCTCCAATTGCCTCTCTTATCTATTGATTAAAGGAAAGGTAGCGAATTACTTTGACTATTGTTTCTAGACTAGCTACTAAGTCTAGAGGGTTAGGTGTTTTATAAAACACTAAATTTGCCCAGAACAAATTGGCGACTCAGCTGGGGAGAGATCCTATCCCTTGTAGTAGCTTATCGGTCTCTTAAATCACTTTGACATACTGTACTTCTTGTCATTTATGGAATTCAAGTCTAAATTCACTGAAAATTGAATCAAATTTAAGAATAAAATCGCCTTCAGTAATCAGTGCACTTATTTGACTAATACAGTGCGTTGTAGTGCACTTCCAGCATAGAAACAATGCAATTCAGTGCACTGTCTCTAACTGCTGCCTGTGTTGATCCCTTTGGGGTTAGTTTTCCCATCTAGGAACTAAAAACTTTTGTCAATTTTCAGCTGTTTGAATTTCTTGTTGAATGTAAATGAAGTTTTGTCTATGAAAATAGTCTTTTATCTCCTTATTCGACCCACTTTAGACTGGATTGTTGGATGTTTTTTATGTATTTGTTTATCATTGGGAATTCATTATCGAATGGTAGTTTTAATCAATTGTTTTGTTGAAAATGAAGTGTCATAAAGGCTTTTTTCAGAAATAATTGATTGATTTATTTGTGCATTTGATTTGTATTTTCATTTAAAGTGTCAAAAATCTTCATTTCTTTAAAATTGAAAGTGTCATATAATCTTCCTTTCCCTTTAAAAGGAATTTTCATAAATCGACATGTTTTTTATGAAAAGACTTCTCAATCGTTTGTGCATTACTATTTCTTATTGCATCATTCACATTAAGAGAAATTAAAAAGAAATACATGCAATTTGCATTTCAGAGTTTGATTTTTTGTGTTCAAAAGGAATGGTGTAAGGAATTGCATTAGCTTGTGCTCTTTGTTGTTTGTTTGAAAAGTACTTGTATGCTATATTCCTCATAGCTAGGATTTTCATTACTGAAAATAAGTGGAAAGAGTGCTTGTCATTCTAGTTGCATTCTTAGGAATTTCGAAAAACATCTCATGGTGAACCCTCAAAGGAAAACTTTAAGCAAGATCAACCTAAAATTACATCAATTAATCTAATAACGCATTGGAACTTAACAAAAACATCTAGAGGTCTAGGCTAGAGACGTGTTCTGGCGTCTTTAAACCTAGTGGCTGTCATTTTCACTGAGGTTGGGTGATTCCTCTTCTCTAATTCGATAAGTGCTAGTACGGACTTGTGCTCCCTATATTATCAATTATATAGTGGGAGACCCCAATAGGTTGAAATCATTTATCCCTAAGAAGCTGATTCTACCACCTTACCGATCGCAATGCACTGAACACAACATTCGGGAGATTGACTATTGTACGTTAAATCCTTGGTAACTTCTCCTTCATTTATCACCAAGGTGTATATTGCAGGTTTGTGATTAGTCTGGTAATCCCTTTTGTCTAGAATATCCAAAGTAGTCACATTCATTCCTTTTCAACTCCTTAAAAGAAAAGGATCATCTAAGCACTTGTCCTTTCAGGTTCATTAAACATCGAAAGCAACTAGAGTCATCTTTTGTTTTTTCTTGACTCTTTAAAAATGAAAAACCAAACTTGTGTTCTAGTGTTGTAAAAATCAATTGACCGCAAATAACATCCTTATTCCTTGTTTCAGTTTAGGTTGATAGAAATTATCAGTAATTCTGGAGGAAAATCAACCTCCACTCCATCGTTCGAGGAGAGTTATGAGCAAACCGCACTTGCCACTGGAAGCGACTCTTATTCGGTCAAGGCAGACTCGTCAAACTGAGTCCAGTACATCAAGAGTTTCTGGTACTTCATCTGAATTACCAGAGCTACTTATCATGGCTAGTAATGAGCCTCTAGTTACTCCAACCATTCCTGGTACATCTGTTACACAAGAAGAAGTTACTCAACTACCTGAGGCCACTATAACGAAACAAGTGAAAAAGTAACTGAAGTTGATCCATAAATTGAAGTTAATCAACCAAAAATTACTTTAGAACTTGAACCAATTCAATTGGAAGTCGATCTAGAACCTATAGCAATTGAAACCAAGACATTGTGGAACCAGAAGTTGTTCACGAACCTTCCCTTGAAATTGAATTTCTTTTACCAGAACATCTGGACTTTGACCTTGAACATTCCGAAGTTGTTACCGAAATACCTGAGTCATCTATAGTTCCTCAAACTTCATTTTTAACACAAAAATTCTATTTCGGACCTAACGGTGAAATCCTTCCACCTCGATTAATTGTTGTAGAGGAAGAAATTGAGGAAGATTCTACCCCAGGGACTCCACATCATTTTGTACCTGGTTTGTTTCTTTATTCTCATCTCCTCCTCGTTCTACTATTCCAAGTTTTATTGCTGCCTATGAAATACCACTTGAGTCATTAGGCCAACTTTTAGGCCAGCTAACCATAGCAGAGCAACCACAAACAAACCAAACTACTTCATCTGATGAAGTTGCGACAGAATCCTTTGCTACTACTTCTTCGATGTTTTCTACCACACCTAAGTCACATTTATATGGACAGCCATCCGTCCCAGATAGTTACCGGTCTATGTCTAGAGTCCACTTAGGGGTTTCTTCTTTACCATGGTCATCAACCATGTCATCATTAGGAATTTACCTAGTTCTTCTTATCAAGGACGACAGTTTGATCTTGCTTACTAATAGCAGTATCAAACTGGGCAATTCGGTGAACAAAGACCTGTATATCCTCTTAACACTGGAATGCCACCATATGGTCAACGATATGCCTATTCACCGCATCCTCCCTATCAAGGAGGACAACCCTATGGTCATGTATTGTCGTACTTAGGTCAACATAAAATGAGAGTTTGTCAGTGGCAGCCAACTTTTCCGCCACAACCAAGGGTTGTGTATCCAACACAACCCATGAAACCTGAGCCGATTATTTCAACTATACCTGTCATAACCATTGAACCGAAGATACAAGCTCAACATGTTGTATCTCAACCTAAACAAGTTAGTTCTACTAACTCACAACCACAATTTTCAAGTCAGCAAACCCAAACTTCTCAGGCTGTTATGTAACAACCACTTGCTTTTGGGGTACAATTACCTTAGGTTAGTGTGCCATTATCTGGAGTGGCTCAAGTTGCTACTGGTTTAATTTATCCTCAGCCTGGTCAAATTGGCATTGGGGGGAAATATGAAAATTCACAACCGTTATCCCAACAACCTTGGCAGCCACAGTATCAGCAACCTCCTTTTCAGAATGTCCAACCTCAGTATGGGCCTACTTTTCAAGCTCAACTATGGAAAGGAAAATATCTAGGATATCAGGGGCCTATGTACCAAGCCAAAACTGGTTACAGACAATTGCAAGGTCAACCTGGTTTTCATCCATATATCGGATATGTCTTGCCGCCCTATCAAGGATATCTACCTTATGCAGGTATGCAAAGGCCTATGGCACAAGAAATTCCATCTTATGCCGGATATGCTCAACCTGATTTGAATCGGTAGTTGCCATTTGTGGCAACTTGAGAATTACCGGATTTGAACTGGCTTACCAATGATCCAATTTTATATGCACCATGGTGGCCAATAATTCCTCATAAGTTTCCTTCTGATACTCCAGAGTTTAATGGAAATCCCAAAAAAGACCTGTGATTTTGGCAACTTTAGAATTACCGGATTTGAACCAATTTTATATGCACCAAGGTGGCCAGTGATTCCTCATAAGTTGCCTTCCGATATTCCAAAGTTTAATGTAAATCCTGGAGAAGACCTGTCAAATCACGTCATGACCTTTAATTTATGGTATTCTTCGAACTCCTTGAATGATGATTTGGTAAGACTTCATATTTTCCAAAGAATGCTCACTAGTTCAGTTGCTAAGTGGTACATTGAATTTTTGAGAGCTTCTTTTAATAATTTCACCAACTTAGCCACTACATTTTTGACCCATTTCCAGTTACCCATCAGATATGAAACTGGAACAGAACTTTTGACCAACTTTAAACAAATGACTTCTACTCACATATCAGATCATATTCATGAGTGGCGTCATCGTCGTCGAAGGGTTAAAACCTACGTTCCTGATCAACTTCTAGCTGAGTGGTTCATTAAGTCCTTATTGCCATCTATCACCGAGGATGTGGCTAAAGTTGGAGTTGTTACAGAAGAGAAAGTAATTTCTTGTGCCCAATACTTGGATTTAATTTACACACAATTCGGCATGCTCTATGACAAAAGTCCACATGCACCACACCTAAATAAATCCATTCCACCTCCACCATCGAGTAGGGACTCTCATCCCAGTAACGGTGTGATTGGTTCCTCAAGCACGCAAATGGCAAGTAAACCATCTGGTCAATCGCTTTCCATTTTGAATCAAACTGTAAATGCATATGAGGTTCCTGCTTCCGAGATTAATGCCATGTCATTTGACAAAGGTAAGAATCAAAAGCAACCAGGAAGTAAGAAGAAAGGGAAAAATAAAAAGAAAACTAAAAATCCTCCTCAAGAGAAATCATCTGATTCCTCTAATTGAGGAAAGAAACCATGTTATCCATGTCTGATATGTAATGATGAGCACTTTACAAGAGATTGTCCTCACTGCTTGGAAGTTTCTAAACTATTAAAAACTTCTACCGCATCTGGAGTGTTGACAGGTCCGTTTCCAAACCCAGATACCAATTTGGTTGCAATGGAAAATGCTTCCACATCACAGGTATTAATGTTATCCATCTCAAAACCTAAAGATGAAATTTTGGTTCAGACACATAGTAAAGATTATGGTAATCTACCATCATCGTCAAATAATTAGGCCACTGATCAACCTGGTTCTTCAACTTCGACCACATCGGAAAATATTCCACTACCTATTACACTAGAGTTAACAATAAACCCACAAAAGGGAGTTGTGCACAAATCAACATTCAACCCTTGAGCTCAAGCTGCTCAAAATTACAACATAGTAGAAGATCTTGCTCAGTCTCCTTCTACTATGTCAACGGTTGAGGTGTTGCAAAATTGGCCCTCCCAGAAGCAGGCTTTACTGTCAGCAATAGGTGGAGTAGATCGAGCAGATTCTAATCTTGTCGTTTTTAATCACTCAGGATATATGCCACAGTTACCAGCACAATTAGCTTTTCTAATTCAGATTAAAGCTCTAAACAAAAACATTCATCAAACTATCATACATGAGGGAGCTTCTACCTGTATTATGTCAATGAGTTGTTGGAAAACACTGGGGTCACCTACATTGTCAAGATCACCAACCACATTGAAAGCTTATGATGGAAGAACATATACTTCATGTGGGATTTTGAATAATTTTCAATTAGAGCTAGGGGGAAAAATAGTAACTGTTGAGGTTGAGGTGGTTGACAAACCCCTTGACTACAACATTTTACTTGGACAACCATGGGTTTATGCTATGGCTGCTATTGTTTCCACATACTTTCCTACGACTGCATTTCCTCACAAAGGTGGAAAAACAGTTATCACCCAAACCTCATTTTTTGCCTCTAGTTCTCAAGTTATGGGAAGAATTCCATTTGTTAATGGACCACCATTTTCACTTCAATCTGTTGGTGTAGGTATTTTCAAAGATCCTTCTCTAATGGGTACTTTCATACTTCCTCCACCATCTCAGATTTCGGACATTGTGAGAGTCGAGACATGTAATATGTTATCCTCTACTTCATCTGACTTAAAGAGGAGCACCAATAGTATTGAAGATGAAAATTTTAATGAGTTTATGCCACTAAGCCCTATCGAGCTTTCACAACAATCAATTTTTCTTGCTTGTGCGGCATTTCCAAATCCACATTTTCCGATTGAATGGGTAGACCATTCACTTGAATACGGTACTTCTTCGGATCCTTTTGCTTGTATATATTCTACAAATGAAGGAATCATCCAATCAATGACGATAGGAGAAGAACCATGGGAAGATTATCATCGTCATTCCTATCTTCCAGATTCCAATGAAGATTATTCAGACGAGCTAGTACACCCTTCAATTGTAGATTTCTTTTCGACTTCTGTTACAATAGATTCAGTAGATTCTGAGTGTAATTTTTCTAGCATAGAAGAAGCCATTTCTATAGACATTTGGACCAAGCCTAACATTGTAGCAAAACATTCATGTCAGAAAATCTTGTTCTCCTTTGGAACTAGATATTTTCCGTGCTCTGTTTCGTGAATTTAGAGATATATTTGCATGGTCTTATGCGGACATGCCAGGCATTGATTCAAGTAGTGTTGAACATCAAATCAAAATGTACCCTAATTTCATACTAGTATGACAACAACTTTGTCCTGTACATCCAAAGAAAGCTGCTACTATTCAAATAGAGGTTGAAAAACTTTTGTGTGCTAGTTTCATTTACCCTATACCTCTTAGCGACTGGGTATTAAACATTGTTCCTGTGATGAAAAAAAAAGGGAAAATTCTAGTGTGTTGATTACCATGATGTAAATAAAGCATGTCCAAAAGACAATTATCATACACCCTTCATCGACCATATTATTGATGAATGTGCCAGATGTGAAATCTTTTCATTCATGGATGGATTTTCCAGCTACAATCAAATCAATATCCGCCCAGAGGATCAGTCAAAAACTGTATATATTTGTCCATGGGGCACATTCGCGTATAGGAGGGTACCTTTTGGTTTGACGAACATAGGGGCTACATTTCAGAAGGCAGTGAACTATATCTTCGATGACATTAAGAACATTGTACAACCATATCTTCATGACTTGCCTACTCACTAAGCACGAAAGTGGACTGATCACCTGTAGAATCTTCGAGAAATATTCTTGCGGTTCCAACAATACTGTTAGTGTCAGTCTTTGAAACCTTCCTTCAGTGATCCAACATGCTCTTACAAAGTGATTTTAAGGTTTCAAGGTCAAATTTTGTCATTTCAATGAGTCTTCAAGCAAAATTTGGTCACTAGGTATTACGTCTAGGGTTTGTTTTCACTCCTTTCAAAGTTGTCCAAATGTCAGTCCATGTCACCATTCAGTTGAGTATACCATCATTTAGAGGGTTGTCATCATCATGTCAGGTTCCAATGGGTCATTTTACACCTTGTTTGTGTTTCATTTGTGCTTGGGTAAGACTCTTTTCCCTCTCCTAGGGTTTTGAAGGTAATTTCTCTTGTATGGTCAAATCATCAACAGAGCTTGCATCCTGATGCTCATACACCTTCCCCTATCCTTAATTTACCTTATTAAACAGTTCCCATCACTGAGATCCTCCAAATTCCTCATTTTCCCATAAACCCTAATTTCTTGCTTCAATTTGACAATTTTCTAGGTTGGGCCTGTGTTTAGCCCTTTTAGATCCCTTCCCCTCACTCAATCTTTGAAATTCCACTTTCCCCTATTTCCTAAAATCCCTACCTACTTCCCCAAATTTTCTAAATAATTTAGAAGCCCCTTTTCCCTTTCATTTCACTTCATTTCGACAAAACCCCTGTTCCACACATCGGGGTAGGCTTTACTCAAATGATGCTTCTGAGCAAGGAAAGATGAATTTGCGAAAATTGAGAGAGGTTTTTGTCCACAATGGGCCAAGGAAGAAAAAAATCCTTCACGTTTTACACAGGTGTCATGGTTTTAGAGAAATGTCAAAAATACAATTGCTTTAGGAGAATTGATGCACCTCTGTAGTGACCTTGGGAAAACCAATATTTCTCCTAGATTGGTTGTCCAAATGACTTTCTTGATGAGTCAAAGGATAACGAGACACAAAGCGATTTCCAATGAGCTATCATGAGCTCAAGTTGGAGTTGAGGAAGACCTTCAAAAGTTGACTACAACAACACTTTGCCTTTAGGTAGCATCATTTTTCACATTTTCACTAGTCTTGGGAGATTTGACTTTTGACAGGGCAAATAAACTCTAAATTGTAAAACTCAAGCTTTGCTGGAAAGTCGACTCAATAAGCTTTCTAACGCGCTATCCCACTCCAAATTTTAACATCAGGTAGGCCTCCAAAAGTGTTCTTAAAAAAGCATTACGCACCTATTAGTTGGCGCGACGCCCCTGGTGTAGGTTTTACACTGCAATTTGAACGGCTGAGGTACACCTGTTGAACATAGTGCATGTGGATACTAGCATGGCACACCTTCCTACTTAGTCCAAATTTCACTCAAATCATTTTTCCAAGCTCCAAATTTGTGTAATCTTCATTCAACAAGTACGTGAAGCATTCCATAGTGCCAGTGCAAAAGTTTTGATCATCAGTCATGGTGTGTAAATAGGTGAAAAGGGAAAACCCTAGTTTTTTGCACAGTCACATTCAAAAAAATATCTAGGGTTTCAAAGTTGTAATTGTTGTTGTTTGCTCCCCTTGCATTAGTTACATTCCCTTCACTACATCTCACTCATCTCATTTCCCCCTTCCCTCTGTCATTCACATTCATCTATTCCCTATCCCAAAAACTAAAAAACCTAATATCTAATCCCACTACTCCAAAACCCTAATTGGCATATCTAAACCCTAATACCTAATTCCTACTATCCCCAAATCCTACAAGCCCTACTCACATCACTAAACCCTACACACTCTCCCTAAAACCTTACACACTTATCCTACTCAGTCCCTAAACCCTACTCACATCCCTAACCATGTTCATACATACATTTCCACACTCCCTTCCCCATACACTCTACCCATTCCATTCCTCCATCCTATTCCATACTGTTATCCATAAACGATTCATATATAATCACATTTTTCAAAACCAAGGGAAAAAAATGGAATGAATATGGCTATGATAAGCAGCAAAGCAAAAGCAAAGAGAAGATGCACGAGGATGATATAGATGCCAAACAAGAAAGAAAACAAATATTTGAAGGATAAGCAAAGCCTACTGGAGCTAGAAATGTTGAAACTGAAGAAGCAAAATGACAAAGCGGACCATGGCACTTTCACTTCCATTGAACAAGAGATAGAGAATGACAAGGAGTCTTGGTTGGAGAAGATGCTAGAGAAGGCCAACAAAGAAAAAAATATGTTGAGGCACATGGCCTACCACTACTTGGCGAGAAACAAAAGTTGCAAAGCAAGAATTAGGACTTTGAAGGCCAAGTTGAGGAAAGCATTGAGGAAGAGAAAAGAGAAAGATAAACTTCAAATATTGGCTGAGGCTTCCTTAGCCAAACACAGCACTTGATGAAGGACACTTAGCTCAAATTTCAAGAAATTTGGGAAACTTTTTGCAAATTTTGAGCTTTTGGCCTAAAAAACAGGTTTTTCTGACTGGTGCGCTGCGCCACCTAGTGCGCGCTTTTGCTAGGACATCCTTTCATGGAAAACTCAACCGTTTTGGATTAATCATGGGAAAATATTAATTCCCTCACGTGGCCAAGAAATTTGGACAAGTTTTGAGCTTCCAAAAGGGTCAAAAACACCTCAAAAATGACCTTTCTACCCCTTTTTGGCCACACAGGAAGCAGTGTTGGGAGAACTCATTTTTTGAGGGGCAATTGGAGACCACATTGACAAATTCCACTTTTTCTGGAAATTAGACAAGTAGACGTTTCCAACAAGCCCATTTAGAGAAAATTTGGTGCACGGAAAGGCCTCCAAAATCAGCTCCAAAGTAGCGCGGAACACAGGGATAGGAGAGCAGCACACTGGATGAAATTTTGTCATTTTGGCCAAAAAACTTTGTTTTTCGCCTAGGTTTTTCTTAGTTTGACTTTCTCTCTGTAATAGTCAAACTCATGAAGTAATTTGATGTAACTTGATAGATTTTGATTTCAATATGTTAAATTTTCACTCATAGAGGTAGATTCATCATGAAAAGGTAGTTTGCAACAGAATGAATCAGTTTCCTAGGTTTTAGAGGCAAGTTGTTCCACTGCCTACTTTTCAGTTCTTAGTTTGGATCTTGTTGAAACTGCTCCTAAACTCATTAATTCGACACCTAAAGCCTAGCATGAGTTTTTTGTTGGCTATATATAGTAGTTTTTCAATCATTGTTAAAGGTTGGACTCTTGTGAATGCTTTGAGCATTATTGTACATTCATTTCAATACTTTGGCAAAGGAACAGACCAAGGTTTGTAGCACTTTGTGGGATTCTTGTGGCAACTTGATTTGGTATTGTTTTTCCTTCTATAATTGCAAGTTTAAATATGTTTTATGTATGCCACCATCTCTCTCTTTTCATGTTAACTAAATGAAACAAGGATAAAGGTAGAATTCAATGAAGTTGCAATGTTCTACCTAGGGTTTGTTTAGTTATTTATGTTTTCAACTATTTGAAGAGGATCCCTGAGACTTTCATGCCCTCTTCAACTCCTCACTAGTCTAAAAGCTCTCCATCTCACTCAATTTTAAGTACTAAACCATTTGCCTTCCTCGCCCCATAGAGATCTATGCAAGACTGTGTCCATTCCCTGGACCCAAATCTACCTTTCACATTTGAGCCAACAAACCAAAATTAAATTCATTCAAATTTCTCAGAGCACATACCTAGCCTAAAAATAGTCTTTAAATCAGTCATCTCAAGCTTTATTGGCCATATTTTTTCGAGATTGACCAGGAGAGAGCCCTCTCCCGACCTAGTAGGGCTAGCGACCAGGTTAAGCGTGGTTTGATGTTACCCTAGACCTGACTTTGTCAGCTTGAGGTAGATTTAGGCACTAACATAGTGGCGACCGTACTGGGGAAGAAAAGTTTATTTGTTTTTTAGTGTTCTTTTCTTTATAAACTATAGGCAGAGCTTGAAGTTAGCCAGGTAGCCTTCGAAATGCACTTTCTTTGCGAGTGCATAAGTAGATGAATGATACTTCAGTCAATCTCTGGTTTAGTTTATGAACTAAACACATGACTTGTAAATTGCGCCAGTAACATGTATCAAGCTCAGATCTAATTATTGATGGTCGACAATGATCAGACATTGGAAAGGCTAAAATGATTCACCTGGCGATTCCAAATCAGTTTTGAGATCAAATCCACGGACTCCACTGGAGGATGAACCTGACCAGCAGAAACATGAAAGGACAATATGGAAAGATCGGGTATTAAAGTTGGAATTTCATCCAAGACGTTTTTTTCTTTGTTACAAAATAATTCCTCCTCTTTTCCCGAGAATATCAAGAAGGCTTTACAAAGTATATTGTATTTGAGAAAAGATCCTCGACCTGCATTTGATTCCTTCCTTTTGAAGATTGTGAATACCAAAGATTTGCATGCCTTTGAACTTGATCAAGACCTTTCTTCTGAAGCTTATGATGACCGTCATCAAACTGATGAGCCTAAAGAGACCAAGACTGATTCTATAGATTCTATACATACCCCACTACCTTGTAAAATTCTAGATCGATACAAGGCTCTGATTTTACCTCCTATATCCCATGTTTTCCCTAAAAATCATGACCTATATCTACAAAGATTTGATGGTGAACACGACAACATCATTGTTGAGATACATGTACTAAATGTTGAGTCTTTTCTTGACCTTTTTGAAGTTGATGAAGAAGATGTTAGTATAAGGCTTTTTTCTCCTTCTTTGCAAGGCAAAGTCAAGAGTTGGTTCAAAACCCTGCCTAATGCAAGCATCTTAGATTTCCAGCAGTTCGTCAAAGCTTTCCTCGACAGGTGGGTGGTCAGACAGAACCCTTTCTTGATTATAGAAGAGTATAACCAGTTGAAAAGACTACCATGGGAGATAGTACAACATTTTTCTGCCAGATTTAATCAAGTCTACTTTTTGATGCCAGCTAATATAAGACCTTCTCTTGGATCTGCTCTCTTGCACTACCCTGGTGCCTTTGATCCAGAAATGGAGTTTCAACTGAGAGAAAGGAATCTTGCAACACTTGAAGATATGCAAAATAGTGCAGTACATGTAGAGGCTCATTTTCTGATCTGAAGGGCAAAGTTGAAGGAAGAAGAGATGAAAAACATAGATCCAGAGGAATTGACATCATTAGAGGTAAAGCTCGACATTTTGGTAAGTGCAGTGGAAGTGATGATGCAGAAGATCACTACAAGGAATGAGTATAATGTTCAAGCCCATGGCTCGCTAATTGAAGAAGAACAAGTGGCTGATCCAAAACATTTTCTTTCTTATCCCAGTTGTCATAGATCTGATAATGATTGTTTTATAGATCACCTTGGAGAAGAGAGAGTTGTTGATATGACATGCATGCTTGATGATGTCTTTTATACTAATGATTTGCCTCATTTTGATCAGTATGATGATGATTATGTTCTCCAAATAGAAGCTAATATTGCATACAAACCAGCAACTAGTTTGTGGGAGGAGGAAGTTTACTTTCAGTTCGAATACAGTGATCAACCATTGCATATCAGCTATGGAAATGACGAGGAAAGTGCAACAAATTTTGAAGTAAGTGAAGGATCTTTGCCTTTTTGTTTTTCTTCGTTTTAGTTCATCAGAGACAACTTTCATGCAATCAGAAGTCAATCGTCTATAAGTTTTGATCTGGACCATCTTGAGGGCAATGAAAACCTTGTTCAAGACTTCTCATATCTAGATTGGCAACAACTAAATCCCATTGATTGTCAAGTTGCAGATGAAGACTTGGAAGCTGGCACTTATGATCAAATGATACAAGATGATTCCATATCATTTTATTTTGAATCATTTCAGTTTTTGAAGGGTAAATTGCATAGTATATCTTCAAATAAGCAGCTTGTAGGAAATCATGTAATCTCATCGAAACCAATAGAAAATGGGTTGTAGCGGGTTGCAGTAGTCTTTTCAAGTTTTTCGTGATCCAATAGCTGATGTTTTGGATGAGGTCTACAGTAAAAGTCCTTCTCCATTAACTACATGTGAGCTTGAAATGTGTACTGATATAAACTTGATCCGGCAGTTGGTTTCTTTGTCATTTTCAGTAGGAGTCTCATCACAAAGCTCAAATCAAAGTTTGCATTCATGGTCTGAGGAGAAGAGAAGTAATCCATTAGATGAGCTAAGTCCCAGTGTGCATGAACTTCAAGATCCTTATGCAGTGTTTTTGGAGGCGGATAGAGAATCCATATCATTCAATGGATTTGTTTACAAGTTTTCATGGGAATTTCCTTTTAGTAGTTCTTTCTTGTTGTTCATAAGCAAGCACTAGAGGAGAATGCAAACAACAGCTACAATGCTTATTTGGTTGCATTGGTTGTTTCATTTCACTTATTCAGGTGATGAGTGGAACACCTAGAGTAGGATGTATTGAATAAGCTCCATTTTGAGCACATTTTCCAATTTGTCAGTTGTGTTTTAGTCTTGAGTCATTGTTTGTTTGAGTCAGTTTAAAGATAGTTTCAATTGAGTGTCCAGTTTCAACTTTTGAGAGTTTTGTTCAACAATGAGTCTTGATTCAAAGTTTCATAGTAATTGGTTTTTGGGTGTTTTGAAGTTATTGACTCCATTGCCCAATGGATAAGGCACTTGTCTGCTCTCCCAAATATCTGCGGTTCTTCACACCTCCAAGGAGTTACCATATCCATTGGAGCCAATGTTAGTGTCAGTCTTTGAAATCTTCCTCCAGTGATGAAACATGCTCTTACAAAGTTATTTTAAGGTGTCAATGTCGAATTTTGTCATTTCAGTGAGTCTTCAAGCAAAATTTGGTCACTAGGTATTAGGTCTAGGGTTTGTTTTCACTCCTTTCAAAGTTTTCCAAATGTCATTCCATGTCACCATTCAGTTGAGTGTACCATCATTCAAATGGTTTTCATCATCATGTCAGGTTCCAATGGGTCATTTTACACCTTATTCGTGTTTCAGTTGTGCTTGGGTAAGACTCTTTTCCCTCTCCTAGGGTTTTGAAGTTAATTTCTCTTGTATGGACAAATCATCCACAGAGCTTGCATCCTGATGCTCATACACCTTCCCCTATCCTTAATGTACCTCACTAAACATTTCCCATCACTGAGATCCCCCAAATTCCTCATTTTTTGCACAAACCCTCATTTCTTACTACAATTTGACAATTTTGTAGGTTGGGCCTGTGTTTAGCCCTTTTGGACACCTGCCCCTCACTAAATATTTGAAATTCCACTTTCCCCTGTTTCCTAACATCCCTCCCTACTTTCCAAAATTTTCTCAAGAATTTAGAAGCCCCTTTTCCCTTTCATTTCACTTCATTTCGAAAAATCCCATGTTCCAGACATCGGGGTAGGTTTTAATCAAATGATGCTTCTGAGCAAGGAAAGATGAATTTGGGAAAAATGAGAGATTTGTTTTTATAAAATAGGCCAGGGAAGAAAAATGTCCTTCACGTTTTATGTAGGTGTCATGGATTTAGAGAAATGTCAAAAATACAGTTGCCTCAAGAGAATTGATGCACCTCTGGAATGACCTTGGGAAAATCAATATTTCTCCAAGATTGGTTGGCCAAATGACTTTCTTGATGAGTCAAATAATAACTAGAGACAAATGCATTTCCAGTGAGCTATCATGATCTGAATTTGGAGTTGACGAAGACCTTCAAACGTTGACTGAAACAACACTCTACCTTTAGGCAGCCTCATTTTGCACATTTTGACTAGTCTTGGGAGAATTGACGTTTAACAGGACAAATGAACTCCAAATTAAAAAATTCACTTTTTTTTGAAAAGTAAACTTGATAAGCTTTCCAACAAGCTATTCTGTGCCCAATGTTGACATGGGGAAGGCCTTCAAAAGTGTCCTTCAAAGGAGGCTACGTGCCTGTCACCTGGCGCGGGGCACCAAGTACAGGTTTTACACTGCAATTTGAATGGGCGCGATGCACCTGTTGAGCACAACGCACCTGGGTAGTGGTGCGGTACACCTACCTACTTAGCGCAAATTTCACTCAAATCATTTTTCCAGGCTCCAAATTTGTGGAATCTTAATTCAACAAGTAAGTGAAGCATTCCATAGTGCCATTGCAAAAGTTTTGATCATCATTCATGGTGTGTAAATAGGTGAAAAAGGAAAACCCTAGTTTGTTGCACAGTCACATTCAAAAAACTATCTAGGGTTTCAAAGTTGTCATTGTTTTTGTTTGTTCCCCTTCACTACATTTCACTCATCTCATTTCCCCCTTCCCTATTTCATTCACATTCATCTATTCCCCTCTCCCCAAAACTAAAAACCATAATACCTAATCCCACTACTCCCAAACCCTAATTAGAATCTCCAAACCCTAATACCTAATTCCTACTATCCCCAAATCCTACAAGCCCTACTCACATCACACTCTCCCTAAAACCCTACACAATTATCCTACTCACTCCCTAAACCCTACTCACATCCCTAAACCATGTTCATACATACATTTCCACACTCCCTTCCCCATACACTCTACCCATTCCATTCCTCCATCCTATTGCGTATTATTATCCACAAACCATTCATATATAATCACATTTTTCAAAACCAAGGGAAAACAATTGAAAGAGACAGTGAATATGAATATGATAAGCAGCAAAGCAAAGGCAAAGAGTAGATGCACAAGGATGATATAGATGACAAACAAGAAATAAAACAAATAGTTGGAGGATAAGCAAAGCCTAATGGAGCTAGAAATGTTGAAACTGAAGAAGCAAAATGACAAAGAGGACCATGTCACTTTGACTTCCATTGAACAAGAGATAGAGAATGACAAGGAGTCTTGGTTGGAGAAGATGAACATGCACTTGGAGAAGATGTTGGAGAAGGCCAACAGAGAGAAAATTATGTTGAGGCACATGGCCTACCATTACTTGGCGAGAAACAAAAGTTGCAAAGCGAGAATTAGGAATTTGAAGGCCAAGTTGAGGAAAGCATTGAGGAAGAGAAAACAGCAAGATAAAATTCAAATCTTGGCTGAGGCTTCCTTAGCCCAACACAACACTTGATGAAGGACACTCAGCCCAAATTTGCAAATTTTGAATTTTTGGCCTAAAAAACAGGTTTTTCTGCCTGGTGCGCCACACCACCTGGCGTGCGCTTTTGCTAGGGACATCCTTTCATGGAAAAATCAACATTTTTGGATTCTTCATGGAAAAATATGAACTCCTTCACATGGCCAAGAAATTTTGACAAGTTTTGAGCTTCCAAAAGGGTCAGAAACAGCTCAAAAAAGACATTTCTGCCCCTTTTTGGCCACACAAGAAGCAGTGTTGGGAGAACTCATTTTTGGAGGGGCAAATGGAGACCAAATTCAGAAATTCCACTTGTTCTGGAAAGTAGACAGGTAGGCCTTTCCTAAAAGTCCACTTGGAGAAAATTTGGTGCATGAAAAGGCCTCCAAAACCAGCTCCAAAATAGCACGGCGCACAGGGACAAGAGTGCGGCCCACAGGATGAAATTTTGTCATTTTGGACAAAAAACTCTGTTTTTCGCGTAGTTTTTTCTTAGTTTGACTTTTCTCTCTCTAATAGTCAAACTCATGATGTAATTTTATGTGACTTGATGGATTTTGATTCCAATATGTTAAATTTTCACTCATAGAGGTAGATTCATCATGAAAAGGTAGTTTGCAACTGAATGAATCAGTTTCCTATGTTTTAGAGGCAAGCTATTCCACTGCCTACTTTTTAGTTCTTAGTTTAGATCTTGTTGAAACAGATCCTAAACTTATGAATTCGACCCCTAAAGCCTAGCATGAGTTTTTTTTTGCCTATATCTAGTATTTTTTCAATCATTGGTAAAGGTTGGACTCTTGTGAATGCTTTGAGCAATATTGTACATTCATTTCAGCAGTTTGGCAAAGGAATAGACAAGGGTTTGCAGCACTTTGTGGGATTCTTGTGGCAACTTGATTTGGTATTGTTTTTCCTTCTGCAATTGCAAGTTTACATGTGTTTTATATATGCCATCATCTCTCTCTTTTCGTCTTAACTAAATGAAACAAGGATAAATGTAGAATTCATTGAAGTTGCAGTGCTCTACCTAGGGTTTGTTTAGTTTTTTTTTTTTCAACTATTTGAAGAGGATTCCTAAGACTTTCATGCCCTCTCCCGACCTAGTAGGGCTAGCTACGAGGTTAAGCATGGTTTGATGTTACCCTAGACCTACCTTTCTCAGCCTGAGATAGATCCAGATCATAACAAATACAAAATAAGGCTCAATCCAGAAATGTGTGTGTTTTGTGTTGGCTTTGGTCGATTGCTTGGATTCATGGTCTTAAAAGATGGAATTCAACTTGATCGAACTAAGGTTTAGGCAATACTTGACTTGCCTCCACCTTCAAATTTATTAGAGTTACAGAAACTTCAAGGGAAGGCAAACTTTCTAAGGAGGTTCATTCCAAACTATTTTGAAATGGCTAAGGGTTTTACTCATATGTTGAAAAAAGGGGTACCATTCCATTAGGATCAGGTTGCGCAAGCTTCCTTTAGTGCTCTTAAAGATTCCCTGATTAGAGCATCATTAATGTATGCCCTAAATTATCAACAAGTCTATTAACTATATCTAGCCACTACAGATACAACCATCGGAATGGTTTTAGTCCAAGAAGAAGATAGAATAGAACATCTGGTATATTATTTGAGTTGTAATCTCAATGATACAGGAAGGAAATATTATTATGTTGAAAAGTTAGCTTTGGCAGTCATTCAAGCTGTGCAGAAATTTTGTCACTATATCCTCCTACGTAAAACTACAATTATCTCTGATTGCAACCCTATGACATATATTTTGTCACATCAATTATTGGGGGGAAAATATTTGAAGTGGACAGTTATATTGTAGGAATTTGATTTGGAATTCATTAAGTCTAAGTCAAAGAAATCTCTCGTATTTTCCAAAATAATTTCTGAACTTCCTTCATCCTCCAATGATTTAACATCAGAAACATCAATCTTGGATGAGTCTTTGTTTCTCATTTCGTCAAGTGATCCATGGTATGGGGATATACTGATCTATCTCCAGACCCAAGCTTTTCAGCTCGATACCTCTCACTCTCAACAATGACGTATCCGATACCAAGCCATAAATTATCTGATCATTGGTGAAACGCTTTGTCGCCGTGGTATCAATACGATTTTATGTAGGTGCCTCATTCATGAGGAGGCTGAGAAAGCTTTGAATGAATTTCATTTAGGTGCTTGTGGTGGAAATTTATCCAGATATGCTACAGCACAGAGAATTCTCCATGCTAGTTACTTTTGGCCAACAATATTCAAAGATTGCATAATTGTTGTCAAAAGATGTCATGCATGTCAAATATTTGATCGAAAGACTAGATTACCACCTGCACCTTTGCATCCAGTAGTCATTGTTGGACCATTCTCTAAATGGGGCATTGATTTTATGACATGTAACCCCACCTCAACTGGGGGCAAGGGTATATTATAGTCATTGTTGACTATTTTACCAAATGGACCGAGGTGATGCCTACGTTAAACAATAGTGGAAAAACGGCTGCATTATTTTTCTTCAACCACATGGTTGCCAAGTTTGGTGTACCACAGACCATAGTTATATATCATGGGTCGCATTTTCACAATCACATGATGGTTGAGTTGACTGCCAAATTAGGACTTTCACATGATAGTTCTACTCCATATTATCCACAAGCTTATGGACAAGTTGAGGCTTTCAACAAGGTCCTTAAGTGCATGTTGCAACAAATGATTGGATTACATAAACAAAGTTGGCATTTAATCCTATACTTGACTTTGTGGGCATATCAGACCTCAGTGAGAAATTCTACCAGATTCACACCCTTTCTGTTGGTGTATGGTTTGGAAGCAGTCTTTCCAATTCAATGTGAAATTTTGTCACTCAAACTCTCAATTGACCTGTCACCTAATACTTCTGAAGAAGAAGAACATTTCTTGGAATTAATCCTTCTGGATGAAACCCATCGTGATGCCGCAATGGCTAACAAAGTGCACGAGAAACAGGTAAAGGAGCTATATGATAAAAATGTCAAGCCTTATGTCTTCTCAGAAGGTGACCTAGTCTTGCTTTACGATCAGGAGTCTGATAAAATAGGAGCAGGAAAATTCAAACCATTTTGGATGGGACCTTATATTGTTAAGCACATTTTGACAAAAGGTGCCTACGAGTTAGTAGATTATGACGGAATTCCATTTTCTAAGCCCAGAAATGGGTTGTATTTAAAACGTTACTATGCTTAGTTAAATATGGTAAAACTCATGTAAATATGCTTGGATTGCATGTGTGAATATGTTTCTTTTAGGGTTTTTATTTGGTTAAGTAATCCACTTCGTATTTGTTGCAGATGTTTAACTTTTCGGAACCATTTCTTGGTTACGCTGATGGTGCTAGTCGTAGTACGAAAAACCTATCTTCTGGAGTATGGGCTATTTTCACTCCAAGCAGTGAGTTAATGAGTTTCAGAGGGATTTTCATTGGTCGATTAACAAACAATATCGTTGAGTATAGTGCATTGATTGAACTTCTCTCTGATGCCATTTCACTTGGCATTCGCCGAATCATCATTAGGCTGGACTCACAACTTGTTGTACTACAAATTACTGGAGTTTATACTGTCTGAAACCCAACAATTTATCGTATGTTCCTTAGATTTTGTATATTGGAAAGGTATTTCGAGTTTACTCAATATCAACATATTTCCGAATATCTAAAAACATTAACTGACTCTCTAACAAATTATGTGTTAAATAGACATTTGCAACATATGTAAAGTAAATATTTTTAATTAGCATCATCAGTTGAATATGATTGCATCACTCAATGATAATAAAACCCTAAAAGAAAAAATAGATAATTGTAAAAAAAAATGCAAACAGTTTGTGTCGAAGACAAAATTTGGTCATCTAACCCAAAACTAAAATGTATGCAAAAAAAGTATCTAAGTAGACTAGTGGTGCTCATGATAGCAGGTCACTGCCTGTGCTATCATACGCAAGAGTCTCATCCAATGATGCAGTACACCAATGGTGTGGTGTTGCAGTTGCATATGTAGCTCCTTGATCCGGACATCCAGAAAACCCAAGGTTAATCCATCTATGTGATTTTGCAATTCAGCGAAAGTCTTGGCCAAATCCAAGACTCGGAGAACCACTCTCCCTACAGGTCTTTGTGCTGGTCCAACTACATCTCGTGGGTCCCCCACAGGTTGAATAGGTCTGATATCTATATACATAAAAATAAAAAATAATAAAAATAAATAAATAAAAATTGATTTTGTTTAGTATTGGAATTAATCAAGAAAACACAAAAAATGCAAAAACTTTAAAAATTAAAAACACTTGGTCAAACAATTTACCAATAGCACCCCACATTGCTCCAACTGGTAATGGTAACTCTAGATCGCCACAGAAATCCATTCCTGAATACAAATATTCTGCAAAATTCATCTCTTGTTGATTGAACCATTCAAAGAATGTAGGGGTAAATACAATTGATGAATGGGCACCATGCCTAGCCATAAGATCTATCCACCTCTGCATCTGTGGGTCTCTCAGTCCAAATACACCCAATCACATAAGTTGTGGCTGCAAGAGAGGAATTCTCTCCAAGGCAAAAGAAATCACGATCGATCCACAGCCAATTTTTTTTATCTTTCCTCTTTTTACCTTGGTCAGTTGCTCTTTCACAGATGAAAAGACATCCCCGCACCAGTTGAACACCTTTGGCTCCAAACATTCTAAAGCATACTTCATGTATTATTTGTTGGCCAAAAGAAGTGTTGCATTGCCAGCCAATCTGGCAGTGGTAAAAATGATCTTCCTTAGCAGTAAATCACTAACATCCTTGATAAGTATCCTTTCATCTCTGCTAGGCTGGGCACCTTGCCTGCAGAACTGGCACACATAATCTTTCGTTGGTCTACCCCCGAGGGCAAGTCCTATTAGTGAAATGGTTGCACCCCACCTCGATAGTCCATTTAGGAAGTATATATCATCGATGGTAAAAGGGACCTCTTTGCCCCGAATGTGAAAAGACTGATTAGTTGGATCCCATGATTGAGAAAGGAACCGTAGAAGATCCATCTACTACCGCATGTTGGATAACTGGAAATACTTGAGTAACCCACAATTTCTTAGGGCCTCAACAGTTCCTTGATTATTTAAGGCTATGATATCCCGTTATTTATTCTCTCATTCTCTGCATATAATTACCATTTTAATCCCTAAATTAGAGAATGAAACCCTAGGCGCCTCAAAACCTTAAAACTTTCTTAACTAAAACATAGAATAAAATGAAAGAGAATAGAATTAGATCCTGCCTAGTCCAAACAACACGAGGAATGATCTGTTGAATCCTCTACAATCCAGTGGTGAACTTCGGAAACCATTGCTCCAGAGATCGAAAGGTAAAAATGAGATGGTGAAAATGAATGGTAAGAACCAATTTTTATACTTATTATTTGCACATTAATCGAGTAAATATTGGTTATGATTTATTTAATCCATGAACATGTATCTTTTAATCTATTTTGATGACATCTTAAGTAGGGTCAACAACTGGTATACAATTATGATGTGCTTACGTGTAAATTGAACATCTTTGACCACAAAGCAAACTTTTATCACTTTTTCGAGCTTTTTCAAAAACAAAAAAGGAACCCCCTTGGAGTCCTCTTTAAGCTCTTTTTCAGAGTCTCTAAACATGAAAATATTGTCGAGCGCTTGTCATTTCTAACTCATTAATGGAATAGAATCAATATCTACTCAGTATAGTTTTACCCCTTCTTCGGGCTAAGTTATATTAACTACAAAAAAGGTACTCATTGATCAAACATGATTAATAGGTTCTCTCTTGTATTATTTTATGCTTTTTACAACTTAAGAGACAAATCTACGAAAAAGAATTTGTGGAGTTTTCTTTTATTCCTTTTTTAGACTCTCTAAATGTGAAAAGGATCAAGTTATGTTTGTCATTAAACTCGTTAAAAGCATTAAATAGTGACAAACTTGTCCATCTAGACAAGACCGAGTTTCACCTTCGCTAGACTCGTTAAAACATCAAATAACGATGGATTCACCCGAAGGGTGGAATTATATAACAAGCATATGTTATCCTCCTCAAGCTTGACAAAAAATAAAGAGGTACTAGTCAGAAATGACTAGGGAAATGGAAAAAGCCAAGAATACTCTATGGTAGTAGGTCGCTCTTGAACATGACACTTTCACCTCATCAACGTGATTATGTGGGTTGGGTCATTCAACTTGGTGGTTATCACACCATCGGTCTATCATACCATCCATCACTTTGTTTTGGGTCAATGCTACCAATTCACTTCAGTGTCGCCGATATGTTCAAGAGAAGTCATTCAGTTCAAAACTTCATCCTTTACAATACACTAAACCTTCATTTTCATGCCCACCATTCCTGAACCTTGTGTCGTTAGTTGATGTTTCATCTCTAAAATCATTTACCTCATTCGTGTCATTGATGTGGGATACATCAAGGCCCTCCTACGACGAGTTACTTCTTGTCGAAATCAGCACATCATCCAAGAAGTTGACTTAGAAACACCCCTTCAGTACCTTGAGGCTTGCGTACATCAATGGCAGGTTTCTCGCTATCGGTCATAGGTTGAAATCACTGGCCTTCGACCAAAATATTTCTTATGGTGTTCGACATCAAATCATTTCTTAACACCTTGTGAAATGTACTGCAGTACCTTGAGGGTCATTATCATTATCAATGATTCCTCTCGCTTCTGTTAATGACTTACATCATTGGCTGGTAATCAGATGATGTCTCTTCATGTTCAACCTTAGATCATCTATTCACATGGTTAGAATTGTACATCGAGTGAAGGTTGAATGAGATTGAAGACCCCAGATCTAGTTTCATCCATCTGAGTTGCAATATATTTTCAGGAGTACTATATCAAATGTACAAATGGCCTTACATTCATGGTCATCCATTCATGGGTCTATATTAGTAGACAACTACATCTGTACATGTAATGAAATTTTATAAGTTGGGCATGGGTATGCCTTCCCTTAGCTAGTTCATGAGAAAAAATCAAATTATCATTATATTTGTATTGTAACTGATGCAGTTCACCTTCCACTTCGAAACCTTCTCTCCAAATGGTAAAGCATATCACTCGACGTGTTTATTTTTGACTTCATGCTTTAGGGGGAAACTGTTACAACTCAATTTGGGCACATCAATCCCGACTTCCAGATCCATATTATTAGGGTCCATCAAGCCCTAATTCAGTTGTTTTCATTCCCTAATGAGGTCAACCTACATCATGCTTGCCTCCCAAGATTTTCCATGACACCATTCATCCAAAAAATCTCCCTAAGGAGATCAGCGTAGGTAGCCTTCTATCAGGTTGCATTGTAATGCAGAAACTATACTGACTGAGTGCACTGCAGTGCACTTAGCCTTTGTTTCACCTGTGTTGAGCGAGATTCATCGAATTTTTTAAATGAATCCATTGGATTCCTCATCCATGGATACTTCTATAAGTTTCCAGATTTATTGAGCTCGCATTTGGATGAGGAAGAGGATGAATGAACCTCAATCCATTATCCATTCCTCCATGGAACCACCTCCCAATTTTGGCAGAGCATTCATGAGGGCCATTAATGGCTTAACCTCCTCCATTCAGCTATAAATTGAGCAAGCATTCAAAGGATGGTTTAGGTTGGAATTTATTGAGCTAAGGAAATGTTGTTTGAATGAAATTAGTAAGAGTGTTGTAATGATGTCAAATTGTTGCTTCATGAGAAGAGAAGGGATCAAAACTGGAAGGAAGACACCGAATCAAGCATGAACATTCATGGGTTGTAATCTTTCCTTTTATCAATAAATGTTGGCATTATGTTTCTGGTATGGTTATATGTTACAGATGTTGTACTTGATGGCAACACTCATGGCATGGCTCTCAATATGATGAGAATTAAGAAATACGCAGGAGAAAAGTTCACGGAATTTTATGCGGAGAAAAGTTTATAAAAGTTTATTTCATGTGGAGAAAAGTTCACGGAATTTTATGCAGAGAAAAGTTTATTTCATGTGGGAAAACTTACCTTTGGTCCATGGTAGTTAGTCCTTGGAATTTGAACCTATGGTTTTTGGACCATGGCATCTCGACAGATGTGTTGATCCCTAGTATTGAGTTGATGTTATTGGTTTGTTATGGTTTGGCCCGTGGTATTGGTCCATGATTTGAGGAAGAGCTTGCCTATATAAAGCAAAGGAGATCATTTGGCTTG